>KZ819188.1:3684443-3696925 GCA_003144125.1 Testicularia cyperi
TTTGGGTCGCGTCGCACGCTATACTCGCACTTTACACACTCTCTTGGTCATGGGAATGAAATCGGAATTGCTTTGGTAGTCTGACCATTCTGCCGTCTTTTGTGTATGTGTGTGTGTGTGGATGTCGTACGTGCATGCAAGCCTACACCCTCGTGCTATCCGGAACTTACTGCACCGTCCCCGCATCACGTCGTGCCCAACTGCGACGAAGCGCGCTGGCAAACCACCACGCAAGCACGGCAACGAGACAAACCCCCACGATCCCGGCCCCAATGATGCCAGATGCTTCGTTGGCGCGCTGCCAAAAGAGCCACCATGAGCCTTCGAGTCCTGCGTCCCCCGCGTCTTGCTGTTTGGTAGCTGCGCGGGTGCAGCGTGCGCAGTGCTCGCCGATCAGGCCGAGGATGGTGATGGTGGAGATGGCGAATGCCAGCACGATCGAGAGCAGCGTCAGCGCGTGTGAGAGCGAGGTCGAGGTCGAGTCCGAGTCCGAGTTCGAGTTCGAGGTCGACGTGTCTGGTCCGACTTGGTCCGGCGCGGAGGAGGCAAAGTTCGACTTTTCGCCTTGGTTTGCTTCTCGGGCCGGTGTGGGTTTCGGCTCGTCTGCGTGACTCGGCAGCTCGTCCACCACGCGACGACGGCCGTGGTTGTGGTTGGAAGCAAAGCGACGTTCCAACAGCACGGCGCGTCTATACCAGGGCTGTTTGTCCGCTGTACTGGACCGGGGCGCAAGCAGCTCGCCCGGCGCATACGCGTTGATCATGAGCACGGAATCGAGGCTATCGACCAGCGTCATTCCTGCGGTAAACAGCAGCGCCAGAAGAACGATGGCTGCGTCGGAACGCGGGGTCGACTGTCCATCTGCCGAGGGAGTGGGGAGGATGTTGGACTCGCCCAGATCAGTGTCCTGGACCTGGGTGTTTGTGGCACCGGCAATACCAAGCAGTGCGATGGACGAGGCGGTGTCGAAGCCAAGTCCAAACAGCACACCCACGGGATACAGCTTGTAGGGCCGATCGATGAGTCGAAAGATCGGATAGGCAAGCCGCGTGAAAATGCCTTTGAACCGATGGTCTTTTTCGTCGTTTTCTCTTCTCTCGGTCTGGTCGGTGCTGCTGTTGTTGGCGGCGTGATCGCGTGGCGGCTTTTCATTGTCGTCGACGACTGGATCCAAGTTGGCGTTCGGATTGGCGTTGGCGTTGGAGGTGGTGGCAGTGGCAGTGACACTGCTGCGTGCGCGACTAGCTCGGACGCTCTGGACAAGAAGCACGCTGTTGACAACAGCAAACAGAAACAGCGTGGACCCAGCGACACTCGCGCCCACAATCCCACCCACACCCGATACGCCACCCAGACGATCGACGATACCGAGGCTGATGGCAATGGCGCAGATAACGGCGACGACGATGGTCGAGTGGCCGAGCGAGAACCAGAGTCCGCACGTGACTGGCCTGCGCTGTCTCTCTACTATTGTCGCTGTCCCCGTTTCTGTTTCTGTTTCTGTTCCTTGGAACTTGGGATCGACGTCGAGCGAGACCGTGTACGTGGTGGCCACGATACGACGGGTCGCGTTGTCAATGACTGAAATGTGGTCTGCGTCGAGCGCGTGGCGCAGGCCGAGCGTCCACGCCAGCAGACACAGCGACAGGAAGCGCGGTCGTGTTCGAAACACGATCGCCGCAACCGCCCACAGCAGCCCGTTGACCACGATCTCGGCTGCGATCAGCACAATGCACCGCAGCAGCAGCGTCGGACGTGGCGCTGAACGCAGCCCCAGCCTCGCTAGTACGCGCGCCATCCCTTTGCGCTGCCTTGTTCCCCGCCCCGCCCCCCGTTCTCCGGTCTGCGGGAGCGTGGAGTGTGGAGTGTGGAGTGTAGAGTGTAGAGTGCTCGGGTCGTTGCCGTTGCCCGTCGTTCCCTCCACCGTGTGGCGTCCAGATCGACGGATGTGGTCCACGATCAAGAGAGAGAGAGAGAGAGAGTAGTAGTATGAATGCCGATGCAAAATGGAAGCGGCAATGTAGAGAAGAGCGAAAAATAAAAGGTGGAAAGGACGGGGGTTTTAAAAAAGGGAGAGAAGAAAGAAGAGCAGCATGCTGCTGCTGCCGTTGTCGGAGGTGGTGAGAAGCGCTTTATCTTATCGCGAAACGCAGCGTCTGCGCAAATGAAAGAACACACACAGTACGGTACGGTACAGTACAGTACAGTACAGTACAGTACAGTACAGTACAGTACAGTACAGTACAGTAGTATTTTGGACATTCTAGAAGCCCAAGCTCAAGCATTGCCGAGCGTCTTTCGTTCGACGCATCCTTCCCTCCATTCCCACTCTACTACAGTACACCAAGCAACAGTCGGCCTTTCCTCCTCATTGTTGCATGGTTCTTTTTACGATACGGAGCAAATACATCTAGAATGTGAATGCTATGCGCCAAGACCACCAACATGCAGCGTGTACAGCTCAAACACCTCAAGGATATACAGTACAGTACGCGCGAGGCGAAATCGTAAACGTCTGGTTGGTTGGTTGGTTGGATGCCACTACAGTACAGTACTTGTAAATGGCCAGGGTCGTCAACTGCGTGGTCTGAATGCTAACCATCGCGCGTGCATATAGCATGCATACACAATGAAAGAAAGGAAATAAAAAAGCGCCGTGTAATTGTCCGACCCAGCCAATCGCATCGCTTTCCCTCTCTATCTTACTCTCTTTCTCTCTTGCTCTCTTACTCTATCTTTCTGTTTTGTGTTGACCTCGCCGTCTTGAACTCCCCACCGATTCGACGCTTCGTCTTGCTGTATCATTCACACACGCAGCCCGCAACACGCAGCCCGCAACACGCAATGCAAGGGAAAAAGAAAAAAAAGAAAAGAATAGAAAGAGATAGCCAATATCTTTGACCAAGCCAAGAGCGAGTGGTTGGACCGGACATGGCCGTTGACTGCATACTGCATTCTACTTGGCGCACGGGTTGCAAGCTACTATACGTCGGATCTACAGGTCGAGGCGCATCTGCATATAGTCGCGCAGCTCTAGGAAGCTGCGTTTGTAATGGCGCTCGAGGCGGGGCGAGGTGAAATTGACAAACTGCATGCCAAACCGGAGGCGTTTGCCCTCATACCACTCAAAGTTGTCCAAGAAGCTCCAGGCAAAGATGCCGGCCCAGGGGACGCCGTCGAGGTGGATGCTGAGCAGGATCTGGTCGAGGTAGTCTTGGAGGTAGGCGGTGCGCGCCGAGTCCTGGCGGAGCTGGTGGAGCTCGGTCTTGTTCGACTCGCCCGGCTCGGCGAATCCAAACTCGGAGAGGTAGTACTTGGGCGCGGGGTAGCGTTCGTGGATTAGCTTGCCGTACCATCGCAGTGCGCCTGCCGAGTTGTAGAGCCAGGGTGCACGCGGATCCGCCTGCTGGCCCAGCGTCCAGCCGTTCTTGAAGCTCTGCGAATACGCCAGCCGCGACGTATCGGCACACACGGGCCAGTTGGTGTCGCTCGAATTCGCCTTGCACCTCGCATACTCGCCTTCGTCGAGCGCCTTGGTGATGCGAACGTCGTAGCCGTCCAGCGCAAAGTAGTCGGCCGAACCCCGGATCAGCGCCGTGTCCTCGGCGGTAATATTGGGCAGCATCCATGCCGGCACCGCCTGCTTGACGATCTCGGGCCAGTCTCCCGATCCGTAGATGGGCTCGGCATAGATGCCTACATTGAACGCCTCGGCACGTGCTGCATTGTCGACGTCGTCTTGATTCTCGCCGTCGTACGGCAGCGGGTAGGAGTTGTCGAGCTTCAATCCCACCTCGTGATCTGCCGGGATTGTGCCGTCCGACTGCAGCTGGCGGAACACCTTGACCGCCGAGCCGTGTGCCTTGAGCAGGTGGTAGGTGCATCGGTATCGGCTCTCTTGCTCGCTCCAGTTGGTCGGGTTGGTTGCGTTGAGCGGCAGCGTGTTTTCGTAGCGTGGGCAAAAGACGCCGGGTTCGTTGTGCGTGACCCACGTCTTGACCTTGCTGCCCCATCGCCTAAAGGCCAGCTCGGCATACGCCGTAAAGTGGCCGACGATCTGCTCTGATCGGTACGAGCCGTACTCGAGCTCCAGAGCCAGCGGCACATCCCAGTGGAAGAGCGTCACGACCGGCTCGATGCCTGCCGCCACGGTGGTGCCGATCAGATCGTCGTAGTACTCGAGCGCATCGTGCGAGATGCTCTCCATCGTCCCCAGCGGCAGCACACGCGACCAAGAGATGCTGATCGAATGCGCATTGACGCCCATCGCCGCGATCCTCGCCGTGTCGTACTTGTACAGATAGCGAAAGTTGTCTGTCACGTCCAGCGTGGTGCCGTCGGCAATCGACGCGGGGAACTGGTGGGCGGTGTAGTCCCAGATCGACGGGCCTCGACCGTCGGCCTTGACGGCGCCCTCGACCTGTGCCGCGGCCGATGCGACGCCGTACTTGAAGCCCTTGGGGAACTTTAGACCGGCGGTGCTCGAGTTGAGCGACAGCTTGCTCGAACCTGTGGGCTCTGTGGTGAGGTAGGGAAACGACGATGGCGACTCGGGCACGTCAAACTCAAACGGACCCTGTCGCACCGTCTGTTCGGTGGCATATTCAACCGGAGAGCCCTTCTCCACGATGCCCCACAGCTCGTTGAGAGAGTACTTGTGGCCATGCGAGGCCAGTGTAGGGTTGTTTCGCGGTTCCAGCTCAGTGGTGGCGAGGTTGAGTGCCGGCATTGCCAGAACCGCCGGCAGTAGCAGAACCAGAGCCTGGAGCGCCTGTGCCGCCTTTGTCATGGGCAGCATCTTGATGTTGGTACAAGTGGCAAAGGTGGTCGGTGGAGACGAGTAAGGGGGATGAGTGGTATGCAGCAGAACAATGACGGCAGTGCGGTCTTTTATGTGTGTTTTTTTTTCTCTTAGCGGAGGGATCGGCGCACGGCCTTTGGACGTAGTACACTAGTGCTGTATACCCGCTGGATGCACGGCATCGTTAAGCGGAGGTGGGCAGCTCGAAAGTCTCCGCGGGACTTTCTAGAGAGAGGGGGAGGAGACGGGGTAAGAGAAGTGGTACTGTACAATGGAAAGGGGGGGGGGGGGGGGGGGGGGGGGGCGGCAGTAGATCAGGGGTGTCTGCGAAAGGAGGAGGAGCAAGAGGAGGAAGAGGCCAAATGGGGCCCCGACCGTCGACTCGGCGGTGCGCATCGGAGACTATTTCCATGGGCGTCTCTTCTTTTCCTCCGAATGCTTCGGTGCTTTGGGGGGGCGGTACATGCGGGGGTACAAGAGTAAGGAATGCGAGATCGAGGCGCTGTACGAGAGTGCATGAGCAAGTCAATACAGTGCAGTCTAGTCTGGTGCGGTACAGTGCAGTACAGTACAGTAAGAGTATAGCACAGTGTAGCACGGCAGCACGACACAGTTAAAGTACTTGCATT
Source organism: Testicularia cyperi (assembly GCA_003144125.1). Taxonomy (NCBI): domain Eukaryota; kingdom Fungi; phylum Basidiomycota; class Ustilaginomycetes; order Ustilaginales; family Anthracoideaceae; genus Testicularia; species Testicularia cyperi. Next base: position 3,689,874 of record KZ819188.1, read on the forward strand.
TGAGGATCTGCCAGCCATGCTTGATGAATGCTGCATGGTCGTTGCTGCATCAGACTCAGGCTTTTGTTCTTTCTGGAAAAAAAAAGAAAAGAAAAGGCGAGCACAGCCGGGGCAGACGGGTTCCAAGAAGCGAGGGTCTGCAACGAGACCAGCACCACATCCTCGAGTGGCGGACGACACGGTGCGTTTGCATTTGCATTTGCATGCACAGGCTCACGGGCTCGACATTGTTCTGCGCGGTATTCAGGGTCAGAGAGGGTCATTGGACACTGCAGCGACGCATATACTGTGCTGTGGGGCGCACTTTGCTGCTGGTGCTGCTAGAGTGGAAACGGCACGCTGCTGGAACGGAGTTGGACGGGTTTCATGGATATGCGAGTGCGAGTGCAAGTGCGAGTGCGAGGGGAGAAAAGACGTGCAGCCGACGGAGGAGCCCCAACCGCACTGACTGGTACTGTACCGTACTTTATGCAGCTGGTACAGTACAAGCATCGGACCTCGACTGGGCCGACTGGGCCGACAGACCGACGGCAAGCACACAGGACATAGAGCACTGTACATGGCCTCGGCGGCAACTGGTTTTGACAGCGGAGAAAACAAAAGGAAAAAGGAAAAGGAAAAGGAAGAGGGGAGGGGGAGGGCTGCTGCTGCTCGGTGTTTGGTGTTGGTTTTTGTTTGTTTTTTTGTGGGTTGACTTGCCAAACAACCGCCACCAGGTCGCTCACATACAGTGACTGTACGGTAGTGCCGTAGTGCGTGCAGTGCAGTGCAGTACCAGCTACCAGCTCTACTCTCTCAAGCACGCTTGCTTGCTCTGTCTGTCTATGGGGATTCTTGCTTGCATAAGCGAGATCCAATAACGCGCGTCTTTCTTTTACTGTAGTCTACAACAACAACAACAGCCACGTCTATAACGACAACAGCAGCAGCCAGCAGCCAGCAGCGGAAGTAGCAATTCAATCTCGTCATTCATGTATCCTAAATTATTCATTCTCGGAATTTTCTCCTTCTTTTTCTCTTCTTTTTTCTCGCTCTTGCCAAGCACTCAGCAGACGGCTACCCTACGCAAAATCCATCGTAGTGCATTGCCGTGGTCACAGCGTCTTGGAAGGGGGGGGGGGGGGGTTTAGGCCCCACACTCCCCCCCCCCCCCCCCTCTCTAACCCTCCCTCTGTGTGTGTGTGTGTGGATGTAGTTCGCCGTTCCAAAAACCGCCACATTGATCCGCTTCATGTCCACTTGGGCAGCAAAAAACCCCTTCGGCTGGGAAGTGACCGGCGCCGTAATCCAGTCTATGGCCCCAACACTGTTCTCGCACCCCAGTCCATCCAAACCTGGGCCAACCAACCAACCGACCAACCAACGGCATCAGGAATTGACCGACACATGCATTACTCCCCCCCTCGAACAGACTGCACCCGCGGAAGCGTTACCTGCCAAATGGCTCCCACTCATAAGCGCTGTACCGAGACAATGTCGAGCCGAGCCACACACTCCTGAACCGTATGTTTCGAGGAGCAGAACCAACTCTGGGGATGAGAACGAAAAAGAAAAAAAAAAAGCTTCCTCCATCGCCAACTCCTGCTATTGGCTATTGGTACTGCTATTGGCTAATGGCTATTGGCTATTGGCTATTGGCTATGGTACATACCCCGGCCGGCTTCGAATATGCGAGTGGCTCGACTGAGCACCCAGCCCAACGCCCGTCACCAAGGCCGATCGACTAAACCCACCCGGCAGCTCCGCATTCGAGTCGGAGCCACTGGCGCTATTGTTGCCGCCCCCGAGACCCGAGTGTACGTTTCGCAGCATGCCCGGAGCAGGGTGCGAGTAGGCACCGGCCGTGTGTGCTCTCCATGCTTCAACGCTGCCGATTGGCGATCGTATCCCCGCCATCCCCACTCCAGCCCCAGCCCCAGCCCCAGCTCCAGTACCGTTGCCATTCACGCCCATCGACGATGATAAAGCCGTCGGCCGCTTGCTGCCCATCCCCGCGCCGCCGCCGCCGCCACCGCCGCCGGCCGCGGCGTCCGCATCCGAACCACTACGCCCGCCCTTCCGCAGCATCTCTTGCCGTATCGACACGGTATGCCCCGGCTCGATCACCGAGCCGTCCGTCGCCTCGATGCCCGTGTCCACCTTCATCTCGCTCCCGTCCGCCTGCTGTCCACGTGTGTCTGCCGTGCCGTTCTCCGTCTTGTCGTGGGCTGCATCACTGCCTGCACCGGCATTGGCAGCAGAGGGAGACGGCACCAGATTGGGCAGTGTGAGGCTCCAGTATCTCGGCCAGACGAAGCGATCCAGGATCCAGCCGCGCAGCCGCGAGATGAGCAGCTGCTCGATCTTGGGGATGTCCTGCAGCTTGGCTCGCGATCCGAGCAGGCTCGTTGCCGATGCCTCGAGCGCAAAGTCCGGGTGCAGGGAAAAGTGGAGCTGGTGCCGCGACCTCGGTGCAGTCGAGGCAGCAGATTTTGCGGTAGAGCGTCGCGAGCTGCCTGCTGTTGTGCCAGCAGCCGAGGTAGGAAGCACGGTCGCGTTGGGATCCGACGAAAACAGCTCGATAGCCAGCGTGCCCGAGAATCGCACAATGGTCAGCGACAGCGACACGGGCAGCACCGCAAACCTCGGCTTGGGAAAGTTGACCAGCAGCTTGGTATCGATGGCGAGCGTGATCTGGTCCGAGTAGTCGACGTCGATCTCTATGCGTGTGCGGCCGGTGTCGTCGGCCGGCCGGACGCGTGCGTTGGTAAAGATGGGATACGCATCGCCAAAGTCGGCCTCGGTGACACGGATCGGGTCGAGGAACGACGACGTGGCGCGGTTCAGGATCTCTTCCATGAGGTCGCGCGCCGTGCGTTCCTTTTCCGGTGCCATGTCGGCAATGTGGTCGGCCGTTGCTGCCGCGTCGGCTGCCAGACTCGAGTAGTGCAGGCCGGGGTGGTGTCGCGCTGATGCGCCTGCCGCTCCTCCTGCCGATGGATGGGAATGCGTGGCTGGGTGGAGCGAGACACCGCCTGCAAGTACGTCTTCGCGGTATCCCGCAATGGCCTGAGCAAACATGACGTTGAGCCAGTCGGTGCTCTCTGCCAGGTGGCTCGAAATGTCGTATCCGGTCCTCTCAAGGATGCTGGCAAACGTGGCTGCCCTTGCGCCCTTCTTGTCACGGCTAGAGGCGCCCGGCTGGATCTTGCCGCCAGATACGGCGGTTGCGCGGCGTGCGTCCTCGAGGAGCGCCTTGGCATGGCGTTTGGATCTCCTCTCTGAGATTTTGAGTCGCATGAGTCGTTCCTTTTCCAGCGCCGTGGCCGAATCCTCAAAGATGACGTAGCGAATGAGCAAAAGTGCGATGATGACCATCGAGATCTGGCCGACAATGAGGCCCTGGGTAAACGTCCATCGAGATGCCGGGGTGATGAAGCTGACTTGATGCGGGAAGGGCTGATTAGTGCCCATGTCCGCCGCCGCCGCCGCAGCAACAGCAGCAGCTGATGCAGACTCGCCGCTATAAGACCACGAGGACATGGCGACGAGGAGATGTCGAAAGCTTCTTGTGCTGGAACTGGAAGTGTGCGTACCAAGTTGCTAGCGTGGCAGCCCGGAGAGAGGCTGGTGGTGTGGTCAACGCGACATGTGTGCAGCAGCTGGCAGTCGTTGCACTAGTGTGTCGCTATTTTTTGAATGGTGGTGATGGATAGACAGCTATGTCGAGCTGAAACCGGGCTGGTTGAGTAGAGTAGAATAGAATAGAATAGAGTAGAGTACGGTGCTGGAGTTGGGTGAGTGGTTGGTGTTGGTACTGCTCAGTGCGGGAGGAGGCATGCAAGAAGAATCTCCACAATTACCAACACCACCACCAACACCACCACCACTTCTCGCCTTCTTTGTTGCATTTGCCTGTCAGACTTTTCGGATTTGGCTCTTTCGCCCGAGAATCGCACTTCCATTCGAACCAAGTGTTTGATCTGAGAAAAGCTCGAAAGCCTTAACATAGACCATCGTATTCAGCGCGATTCGACAAAGTGGCAGCGGACCATCGATGGGCGAAACGCGGTAGCGTAATTTGTTCAGCAGCTGCTGCAAATTGTGCGACACGTCGGAAGTGCCGATCCAGACTTTGTCGGTCAGTGACTGTAGCTCGACGAAGGGGCACGCCGAGCAAACATGATTGAAACGCCGCTCTATGATGCTGCTACCGCCACATTTTCTTTCTGTAGCTCGATCTTGATTGACCAGTTGGCCCACTCTAGCTGTTTACTGCTGCGCTTCTTCGATTTAGTGTATAACCCAAGCTGGTTCCCTGAGCCGGCAATCTGACCGACACTTGCAACTGATCAGGCTGCCGAGGCTGTCAAACGCGGGCCGCCGATCCTGCACCGCCTTGACAAGGAAGACGGTTCCTGACAGACATGACCACCGATACCAGCAGGAATAAAGACAGAGTCCTCGGCTTGTCAGTGGACGAGTGGGTAATGATGTCGGTCTGAGCTCGTGAGAAGGGCACACGTCAATGCGACGGCTCTGGCCGAGGCCGGAGAGCTGGATCCGGTGGCGGAGAAGAAGCGCCTGTCGCTGCAATCACCCGATTCTGAGGCACGTACGCACACAGGCAACCAAGCCCAGCCGGCCAGTCAGACAGACACAGACAGACAGACAGACCGACAGCCACATCGAGGCTCGGTCGGCATGCGCGTGTGTCTGAATTTCGGAGGATTTGCGCTGGAAATAATGACAAGCAAGCGTCGACAAAGGCTCGAAATTTCGACAGCCAGAGGGAGAGAGAGAGGCAGACAGAGACAGTCGCAGTGCCTAGTGTGTGTGTGTGTATATTTGCGTGCATGCAGATGTCCGGCACTTTTTTTTTGCGCGTTCTCTCTGCTCTGTTACATTCAGGGCTCGGCATCGAAAAATAGTACTGTACAGTACTTCACAGTTAGTATGTACAGTAGTGTCGTGGGTCGCGCCACACCAAATTCTTGCCAGCAGCAGCAGTACATATGAAGCTGCACCCTTATTCGCAAAGCAATCACGCTGCGCAGCAGCAGCAACACACACACACACACACACACACAACACTTGTGCAACTGCGTCAACCACCTTCCTCTTCTTCTTACCTTCAGATACACCACCCTCCCCCCTCTCTTTGTCTCATCATCTCCGTCTGCCTCTCACACTTATACTCGAGTAGGCCGTCTCACATCCTCATCGCCACCACCACCACCACCACCCTCCTCCTCATTCACAATGGCCGCCACCGCCACTCCCTCGTCCTCCAAGATGCAGCTCTTTTCGGTGGATGACGTGTCCAAGCACAACACCGCCACCGACTGCTGGCTCATCTACAACAACAAGGTCTACGACATCACCGAATTCGTAGAGGACCACCCGGGAGGAGATGATCTCATCCTCCGCTATGCCGGCAAGGACATGGGCAACATCATGGAGGATCCCCAGGAGCACTCGCACTCCGACTCTGCCTTTGAGCTCCTCGAAGAGCACGTCATCGGCCGACTCCCCAACACCGACGCAGAGAAGGAGGCACTCGCACAGCGTGCCTCGGCAGGTGGATACACCGGCAAGGACGACTCCATCATCATCACCGACGACTTCCACCCCGAAGACACCGACTTCACAGACGACTTTAAGAAGCACAAGTTCCTCGACCTCAACAAGCCCCTCATCCCCCAGATGTGGAACGCAAAGTTCTCCAAAGAGTTCTACCTCGAGCAGGTGCATGCTCCGCGTCATCTCAAGGAGCCCGCGCGCTTCTTTAACCAGGACTTCCTCGAGATGTTTACGCGCACGTCGTGGTACGTTGTGCCCATGGTCTGGGTGCCCATCGCTGCCGCCATCTTTTTCCGCTCGGCTACCCAGTTTGCCTCCAACATCTCCAAGATTCCCCTCAACGGCCAGACCTGGTACCACTCGGCGTCGAGTGTGCCCGCGTTTGACAGCAACGTCTGGTCCTTGGCACTGACACAGTCGATGCTGTGCTGGGCCGTGGGTGTGGTGATCTGGACGCTGCTCGAGTACTTTATCCACCGATTCCTCTTCCACATCGACGACGTGCTGCCGGACCGTCCCTTTTTCCTCATGCTCCACTTTCTCCTCCACGGCGTCCACCACTATTTGCCCATGGACCGTCTTCGACTCGTCATGCCCCCGCTCCTGTTTACCGTACTCAGCTACCCGTTCACCCAGCTCGCACACGTGCTCTTCCCACACGCAGTCGCAAACGGCATCATCTCGGGCGCATTCAGCATGTACGTCTGCTACGACTGCATGCACTACGCTCTCCACCACACCCGGCTTCCCGCCTACATGAAGCAGATGAAGCAGTACCATCTCGAACACCACTACAAGAACTTTGAACTCGGGTTCGGCGTCACTTCCAAGATCTGGGACTATGTCTTTGGCACTGTTCTCTGATCGGGCCCGGCTTCAGCCATCTCTTTTGCTCTGATGTTTTTCTTTTCTTGATAATCTTCTCTCCCATTCTCTCCCCTTGACTCGATCTCTTTACAACTGTTGCATATGTCCACCCCGCCTCCATTTCGTGTCACTCAGTTAATGTCAATGGAAGATACCACTCTATCAGATCGCAGTCTGTCCTGTCCTGTCCGGCCTTGCGCTCCGGCTTCGGCTCATCTGTTGCAAGTGAATGCACGCCAGATTGGCAAGGTGGGTTCGGTGGAAAGACAGTCGGCACTGCATTCACCTTGAGAATTCGACACTGGAGCTTCGGTTAAACTCAGGCGTGGGGCGCACAGTCGAGGTCGAGAACCGGGTAGGTGGGTTACCATTTCTCGATTCCGTCGACGTCGAAGTCGAGATCGAGATCGAGACGGAGGATGCGGGATGTGCGGCGTAGCTTCTGACCTAAACATGAGTGGGTTGGGGTTGGCGGTAGCGCCGCATATGGCCGTTGCGGTGTCGATTCGAATACAGCGTGATATGCCGCCCGACACCTTTTCCCCGGGGGATGAAGACGAAGAGAGAGAGAGAGAGAGGGGGGAAGGAAGGCAGGGATGGGCAGATTCCGACCAACCTCCCCC
>KZ819188.1:3697195-3887562 GCA_003144125.1 Testicularia cyperi
GGGGGGGGGGGGGAGATCAAGGGTAGAATAGAGTGGCAGAATGGGTACTCACGCTCTCGACGAGTTCGGGGGACAGCGGAGCATCGGCCGCATCGACGATCCAGCCGTTGGTGCCGGGCGAATCGTAGGGTTTCATGGTCGGTTTGTCCGAAGTGCAGTGGGATACGCTCGTATGTCGAGCCGTTCGAAGATCGCTCTGCTCGTCACACGCAGTCGTGCTTGGATCCGTGTAGCACCATCCCACGACTTTCGTGCCTGCCCCTACCCCTACCCCCGCCCCCGCCTCCGCCCCGGCCACCGTTGCTAGACAACACGCGCCAATCACGAGCATCACGGTAAGAAGCGAGGATGGCATGCTGTCGAATGTTGAATGGAAGGGGAGTGTATAGCGCCGTGACGAGGGAGTGTTGCGAACCGGGATAGTTGCGCCTCTTTTTGTAGCCCTTTTTTGTGTGGCCGTTGTGAGCAAGAGCACAGGTGGGCAAGTCACCCCATCTCTCATATCTCTCCTCGAACATAGCAATGCCTCGATGACGACTGCGTTGCAAGCTGCATATGAAAAACACACACACACACACAATTCTCAATCCCCGCCACGCATCACTGTAGTAATTGACCTGCACCACCAGGCCCCAGCACAGTACAAGTACAATCTAAAGAGCAGGCGGCGGGGCGGAATCACTGCCCATGGGTACCATGCTGTCCTGTATCACAGCTTCATTGCAATGCACGTACTGTATCTCTACACTAGCACAGCAAGTAAAATCAAGCCTCCTTGAGCGCATGTGATGATACAATCGAGCCGGTTCTGCAACGCAGTGTGCGGCTTCGTACGCCCACATATCCTCATCTCTGTGATCACGCCGACGTGGCATGAACTGTACGTAGGAAACGGCGGTGGGATGGCGGCGCGCCCACAGCGAACCACAGTGCAGTCGTGCCCCGAGTGGGACTGAGAGTAAGTGGGTCACTGTGTCCAGCTGTGTCCCACTCCAATCCAGGCGTTTTCATGTAAAAATACGATCGTGCCCAAGCTGCGTGTTGTCCCAGCTGGCTCGTTGCGGCATTTCCGACCACGGAAAGCATGTCACAGCCGCGTCAGTGGTGTTGCAAGTAGCGCCGCTCCCGATGTACCTCTCTCACACAGTCTCTGTCTCTGTCTCTCCTTTCAGCTTTATCATTAGCTGCGGGCTGGGGATGAATTTCATACACATGCGCAGCTGCAACGGGTATCCATACAACCCACACAACCCAGCGACGACAAAAAAAAACAGGTGAAAGAGTTTCGTATTGTATGAACCATGGTGTCTGCGCTGCGCGGCGCAACACTGAAAACAGAAAGAGCAAAAAGAGCAAAAAAAAATATATAAAGGAGGGGCCGGTTGGTGCACCAAGCATCTCTCAGTCCTGCTGGTCGCAGTTGAGGTTTCCAAGCATGGCTGGGTCGGTGTAGCACTTGACGTTTTGGCCGACGACGCACTTGGCTCTTTGCTGCATCATGATCAGGAAGCGCTGTTGTTGTTGTTGTTGTTGTTTATGGGGCCCACGAAAATTCAGTTTTCACTTGTGGTCAGACTTCACCTCTCCTTATTTAACTGTAGTGAAGCAGTGACCTCCTTCCTATCTCTCCCCGTTTTCGTATCTGTTCTTGGCGTTGCTTCCGGGGTCCAAGAGCCAAACTCACCGATCTAGCCTCGTCAGGAGAGAGCGAACTCCTGTCAATAGCACGCATCAACCAGCCGTGGCCAGACGCGAGGCCGTATTGCATACTAGCCGTGTCGGAATGGCAGTATGCCAGCGCCGTGTATGTGGCCAGCCGGTCGTCGTGGCTACAGTTGTCGTCTGCTTTGGGCAGCTGACACCACGCCACCGGGTTTCCCTTGGCCGGACTCGTCCACTCGGCCATTCCGCCCGTGATCAGATTGAGTATCACCACAACCACAACCACAACCAGCAGCTGTGGGAATTTGAACGATGCGGATGCGGATGCGGGGCGTGTCATTTTTTTTTCGTGCTTTTGTTCAAGATGCGGTTCGAGTGAGGACCCAATTGCACTTGCAGAGTGAAGGTGAAGGTGAAGGTGAAGGCGAAGGTGAAGGCGATGGTGGACTAGAGACTGTCGTCGCCAGCCGTAGCGTCTATTTATACGACTCTCCCCACAATTCTACAGCATGTATATCCTTCACAGCCGGGAAATGGAGCTAGGTCAAAGCAGCCGGACCAGCTATCCGAGGGCTGCACTGCATCGCTCCGAGCTCAGTCGCAGTCGCAGCGACAAGGATCGACCGTAAGCGCCTCTGAGTCATCCCCACCAAAGCCCAATCTATGAAGCGAAAAAGGGCGCCGTGCACAGCATCTCTCCATCTAACTTACAGCAACATGTGGGATTCAACAAAAACTGGGGCGGAACACGACCCACTTTTGACCGCAGTTGCCGGCCATGGAATGCCGAACCTCGACATGAAGATGCTTTACCACAACAACAACAACACGGGCGACACTCGGCTCAAGACAGCATGCACTCTCTATTGCGACTTTCTAAGGAGTGACTAGCGCAAGAGAGTCTGCAGGGTCTGGATCGAGGTAGCTGGACCGACGGTAGTGAGTCTCAGTCTGACTTTATCTCCGCTCCCCACCGCCTCGGTTGTGGGGGGAGGCAGGATGGCGAGTGCCGAAACGAGGTGGCTGGCCCGGTCGGCAGGTGTGCGCAGGATGCACCTCCAGCAGCCCTCCCCACCATCCGGCTTGAGCGAGAGGATATCGAATCCAAACGCGCCGTCCACCAGCCCCAGCGCCATCGTCTGTGCAGATGTGATCACCGTCGCCATCCACACGTCTGATATCGTCACTCTGGCAGCACCACCCGCAGCCAAAGATAGAGACGGGGAAACCGAAATGATAATGCCCACATACCCCCATGCCGTCGGCTTCATCGTCTTGCGCAGCCGCGTCGGCACGCCCTGGCGTCCCTGCTGACCTCCGTCGGCCACACTGGAAAAAGTCTGGCTAGCCACTGCGCCTACGCTGTCGTCGAACCCACCGCAGTACAAAGAGCAAGACTAAAGTCAGTCGCACCGCAAGCAACCTCTCCCTAACATCATCACTATCGCCGCCGGCAAGGCTGGACTACATACCCTCGTGTTTCGGCGTGTCGACGTCCATTGGTGCAGCGTCTGCACTTTTTTGTGCGGCGACGGCATTACCCTGGTTGGATGTACCGGCGTCATTGGTTGTGCGTGTCTGTGCGACAGAATGGGGAGCCTTTGACGACGCTGAGGACGGCACATTCTTGAGAACAGGAGCAGAGGCCTGGTGCGGCGGGACGAGGCAGCTGTCTGCGTCGTCGTCGGGATCGACATCGGCAGCAAACAGAGCCTCCATGGCCGGGGTGTAGCTCTGCACCTTTGCAAACTGGCTCAGCGGGTACGTAACCATGTCAAACGCGAGTGCGATCGGCGTAGGCTTCGGCGTAGGCGCAGTTGTTGGTGTCTCCTTGCCCCGTTTGTCCGTGGTGCCGCCATTAGGCGACTGCTGCTGCGCCTGACCAGCTGAAGAAGCAGCAAAGAGCGAAGACCTGGCCATCTTGGGATACCGCTGCGAGAAGTGCGTGAGCAGGATGTTGCGCGCGCCCATCAGTCCGCCGACACGGATCGCCTCGCCAAAAGTCGAGTGGCCTTTGGCAATAGCCATGTCGAGCTGGCTGTCCTCGAGCGTGGCTTCGTGGATCAGCAGCGAGCAGCCGCGCCCGGCAGCAACCAGCTCTGGCGCCGGCCGCGTGTCGCCAGAATACGTGAGCGACCAGCCGTCGCGGTGTCGCACCACGAGGCCGTAGCAGTGCGATCCCCTGTGCACCACGCGGGCCGTGTGCAGGTGCTCTAGCCCCATGAGCTGTTTCACTGCTTCGACGTGCTTTGCGTGATCCGCGCGGATTTTTTGCACGTACGGCGACGACGGGCTGCTGGATCCGTCTGCCTTTGCTGCTGCTGCCGCCGCCGCACCCTTTGGCAGAGGCAGAGGATCGACGCCGGTGCGGTAGTCCAATTCCTCATTGTTGAGCAAGATCACATCGCCGTCGTCCAGCCCCAGCTTTTCCAGCGTCTGATACTCTTGCAGGTAGGTATGCACAAACGACGTCGCCACGAGATACAGCGGCTGTCTGCATCCACGCCGCAGCCTCCTCCGTTCGAGCAGAATCCGAACCAGCCCGATATGATGATCCGCATGAATATGGCTGATAAAAAGCACGCGTAGCTCCCGCAGAATCTCGTCGACGTCCTGACCCCTGAGAGCCCCCGAGGGGTCAGCATCGCCATCGCCATCGCCATCGCGTCGGCATCCAAACTTGCGCCGCAGCAGTCCGTACGTGGACTCGCCGGCGTCGAGCAGGATGTTGCCCGAGCGAGGTGTCTGGATGAGCGTCGAGATCACATTGCGGTACTTGCTGGGTGCTGCCGAGCCGGTGCCTAGCGTTGTGACGAGGAGGTCGTCTTTCGGGTCCACTGCCGCCGCCATGCCAGCAGAAGGATCAGCACCAGCTCCAGTGTCAGTGGGAGCAGAAGCAGCAGAGGCAGCCTTGATCTCCTCCACCACATCCAAGAACTCGGACCACGCCAATTTGCGCGCTTCCTGCAGTCGAACCTGTCGAACCGGCTCTTCCGAGTCAGTCTGGCCCGATTCGGCCTGGTTTGGCCTGGCGGTCGACTTGGCGTTCTTGGCCTTGGCTTTCGCGAGCTGCTTTGTCTGTTCCGGCGACTCTTGGAGAAGAGGCTGGTGGTCAAACGCCGCAAAGCGTTGTGCCTCCTCCGAGTCGGGCAGCCAGTCAAAGTCTGGTGCGCCCGAGACGTGGCGGGTAGGCACTCCCCTCGGATGGAGCTGTACAAGCTGATCCGCCTCAGCAGGCGTTGTCCTGAGGCTGCTGTTCGCATCGGCGGGGAAGAGGCGCTCGATCGGCTGTCGAGGAAGCAGCTGATACTGGGGCACGCGGAACATGACCGGATCGAGCCTGCTGAGCCGAAGCGGGATGGTGGCGCTGGACGGAAACATGAGCTTGTTGGCACACACGTCGCGGTTGGCCAGGATGTGGTGGCATTCGGGACCAAACGCGTGCATCCAGCGCTGGTAGCGCGGGTCACAGAGCACCTCGGACGGTGCAGAGTGGAGGATGACGTGGGGGGTGCGCGACTGATCGCGTTGCTTGCCCGCGTTGCTCGACTCGAGATACGGCTGGAACGCGGCGGTCGCTTCGGCGCTGCCCACGAGCGACTCGATGTAGTCGACCGACGGAAGATACATGTGCACGACAACGGCACCCATCCGAGACGGCCCCATGACGTCGGCCGAGCGAACCACAATGTCTTCCGTATCGTTCCAAGCCGCCGGTGCTTCCTCTTTCGTTGCGTTGGCATTGGTATTGGCGTTGGCGTTGGCGTTGGCGTTGGCGTTCGGCTTGGGTTTGTGGTTGGGCCGGGTGGCGTCTCGCCGGCATTGGATCCACTTTTTCCGCTCGCCGGCCGGCATACTGTGCCAGGAGCGGGGACGGGCAAAAGCGACGTCTTCGCCGCGGGTGAGAGCAGCAAACGCCGGACCGGGGGTTACCCCTTCTGCCGTTGCCCTAGCCGGGTCGAATTTCCCACGCTGCGGATGTGCCTCGCAGATAAACGCGAGGACGGGTGACTGGCCGCCCTCTGCTGGGTCTGCGATATCCTCCGTGCGGTGGATGCGATCGGCGATGGTCAACGACGCCGGCAGCTTGCGTGGGACAAAGGCGGGCGAGAGCGGTGCACGCCACGCGCGTGTGGATCCGCGGCCGACTTGGCTGCTATTCGCGACGGGTGCCGGCTCTTCCGGCTCCACGTCCATGTCTGCCGTGGTCTCTGCGGCAGAGGCGTCGACAACCTTGTCTGCCGAGGCAGCCTGTGCGCGCTTCTGCCGTAAGGTGTCGTTAAAGATGCTGTCAGACACGAGCTGGATCCATGCGTCGGCCTCGGCGCCGCCAAGAGCAGTAGGATTGAAATTTGGCCGTCTCCACATCTGATCGACCTTGTGCAGGGTCTTGGCATCCACACGATCTGCAGGGCTGCCGTTGGGGCTGCTCTTGAGCTTTTTTGCGCTGCGTTCTTCCGAACTTGTCGGCGTCAGGGTGACTGCACGAATGGAGAGGTTGCTGTCCTGGTAGACGGGCTCGTCTGCAGTTGTTGGGGCAGTGTCGATCTCGTTGATACTGAGCTTCATAATGTCGCGTTTGGCATAGGTGCGCATGGTAGCAAGTGCATACCTGAGACCGTGTGGGCCGTAGAGAGTCTGCTGGGCTCTCTGACCATCCGCCATCGACATGAGAACGCCGGGAAGCCCGCCAATCGCCTCCCATCCTACCCGGGGTACAAAGATGGCCGAGATGCGGCTGAGGTTGGCCTTGCGCTGCGTGGCCGATCGCGACGTTCCCTCGCCGACATTGAAGAGATAGCGGTCGGCGCCGACCTGGAGCACTACGGCAGGCAATACATTGGTGTCCGACGAGGGCACGTGCAGGATGCGAAGATCGGCGAGCATGCTGCTTCTCGCTTCTGGCGCACGGGGCTGAGTGGCCAGACGTCTAACGGAAGATGCGCAGTGCAGCACCGGTGAGAGAGGCGATAGAAGAGAGCAGCTGAGTGTAGTGGCGCCTTGTCGAAAGCGATGCGAGCCGGCGACAGGGACCGAGACGTGGAGAGCAGATGACCGAGACAGTGGCCAGAGCGAGGGTAGATGTGGCCACATGCAACGTTTGGCGCGCTCGCCGAGTGGTAGAGTGCGCGACCGGGTATTAGCAGCAGCAGCAGAATGGATCGACTAGCTCTGCATGAGGTCTGGACATGCTTTGGACGGCAAGAACTGGTGGTGGGCGGAGAGAATGATGAGGCCGAGGAAGCGGATGATCAATGTCGGTGGGATTTATTCATTCACAATTACCCGACTGACACTTTCGTTTCTTCTCAACTCCTTTTTTTTATGTTGTTTTTTTGTATTTTTGTATTTTTTTTTTTTTTTTGCTGCGCATTCCTCCACTTGTCGCCCGTAACTCACTCTTAGGAAAGGAAAATGAAGCGCTCTCGAAATTCCACCATGAAAATCAAATTAATAAATTACTCTGAAAATGCCAACATACTATCCATCATTCCCTTCAATAGCCATTCGTGTCACTCCCTTCGCACTCACATACATACTGTATGGTTAGTGATGAGTTCATTGATATTATTGCAATAGTTGACAAGGAAAGTATGAAGTAAATCTCTGAGAAAAATTGCCCGTTCCTCGCCACCTTCTCAGCGGAGCAGAGCAAGCTGCGATGGCGACGCTGTTCCCGATCTAGGAAAAGTAGATGCGCTCACCGCCGCCGTCGACGGTGCTCGCCTCGTCCAAGGCGTCGGCCGGCTTTGTGGTGCGCAGGGTCAGGGGCTGCTGAGCCTGCCGAGTGAGGCCAGAGGCGCTGCTGATCACCGTGCCTCCCTCTCCGTCTCCCTCTACGTCGACGTCGACCTCGGTGGTCATGGCCTGTGCGCGTCGCAGCATCTCTTTTTGGCGCTGTCGTCGTCGACGACGTCGCTCCCGACGCTCGCGCATCGCCGCAACATCCGATTGTGCGGACCTGGACGAAGGTGCCGCTTCAACGCCTGCAGCGGAAGCGGCAGCAGCAGTAGCAGATTTTGTCACCCTTCTCTTGCCACCAGAATCCTGTCGAGCTGTCAACAACGACGAAGAAGTGTCCTCCTCGACCACCGACTCGGCGGCAAGCGTGCTGCAGCTATACACGCTACGAAGCGGCTTTCGCTGCGTCGACAGGTTCCGCTCCAGACGAGGCGTCATGGCCGTGTATGGATCAGCAGTGTGACCCACCTCGTCCATGGTCGTCAGCCACCTGCCAACGGAGCCGATCAGTCTGGTTCGACGGTCCCCTTCTAGCAGCGGTAGTGGCAGTGCCGAGGCTCGGCTCCTTTCCACGGCTGTTGGGGGGATCGGCCGTGCTGACAGTGGCTGTATATGTGGATGGATGTCGCTCGACTGGGTTTGCACAGGCGGAACGACGAGTGTGCGCTGGGATGCGGATCGGGAGGACCACGCCGCGCCCACACCTGCCAGACCCGGCGTGTGGTCCACCACACCGCCCGTGCCGTGTCCAGGGCTGAGCAGAGCCAGCTCTCCGAGCTCTGCCGGCGGGATCCCAGCCATCGCTCCCTGCCCTCCGCCATTGTGGTCTCTCTTTTCCATCGCAATACTGATATGCGCCAGCGGCCCCGGGTCCTGATCCCTGTTGTTCCGCGCATCGAGAGACGGACTGGCCTCTTCCTCCGTCGTACAATCGACCGCGAAGCGGTCACCGTGTCGTTTGACGCGCCGTGCCATGGGCAGTTCCCAGTCCTTTGCGCCTATCGTTCCTTCGTAGTCGCTGTCGAGATACGGCTGGAGCTGGTTGTACCGCTTTCGCGTCTCTCGGTGTCGTGATGCTGTCGTCGCGGCATTGCGCAGGGTGGTGGGTAGCATGTTCATCACGGCGCGATTCGCGGCGCCTCCGAGACTCGCCATGCGCGATGCCGGCTGTAGCTGCTGCGGAGTCGAGACCGGCATCGGCGTCCCACTTGGGGCCCCATAGATACCACCCTGTCCACCATACATCGGACCTGGACCCGAGCCAGAGCCCAAGCCAACGCTCGTCGAGTTCGGACGCACTGCATCAGGATGGTGGGTCAAGACGAGGCGTTCGATGAAGCTCGACTGCCGATCCAAATTCGAAGGCCAGGTGAAGCCTTGCACGTCGTGATCGGCAAACTCGCCTTTTGCAACCGCATAGTTACCTCCGCCACCGCCTCCAGTACCGCCACTGTTGCTGTTCGTCATGGCTCCGGTACTGGTCATGGCCCGAGGCGGGGGCTGCACAGAAGCAACAGGCGTGTCGTACAGCGTCCAGCCGTTGCCGTTCCAGTTGGTTGCTGTGGCCAGAGGATTCGGAGGCTGTCCCGGTGGTGCCAGGTTGTGCGGATGGTTGCTAGCAAGGTGTGAGGACAGCTCGGAAAAGGACTTGATCTTGTCCTTCTTGTCCGACTCCTTGCCGACGAGCGTATCGCACGAGGACCTGCCCTCGTCGTCGGTAGCATCGTTGGCGTTGCCGCGGTGGGGCAGTGTGCCCACCGCCATAGCCAGGGCGGATGGAGTCCATGTCGACCTGTCGAGCTTCTCCCGATTGCGAGCTCGACGGGATGCTCCACAGCACGCAAGCCGAAGCAGCCATGCTAGTCCAACCGAGAGTGTTGCAAAAGCCACAACGCCACCAATGACGATGCAGAGGATGAGCGGTGTATTGTGTCGCCAGTCGGCCACCGGATTCGGCGTGTCCGAGTCCGAGCTCGAGGACGACATTGGCGTGATTCAAAAAGCAGCCCGTTTTTCTGTACCGTGACGCACTGCGTCTAGATCGAAACGGCAGCTCTAAATCTGATCTAGGGGTGGAAAAAAGCTTGCCTGAAGCCGATGAGAGCGGAGCAGGACCGGTCCTACTCTTGCTTCTGCTCTGTTGGAACGAGCGGCGTCATTCGACGATAGATGCTCTTGGAAAAGGTGAGAAATACAAACAAGGGACGAAAGAAAGAAAGAAAGAGTTTTGACAAGGCGCCTGGCCCTGCCTAGAGATGAAGTGAAAGAGAATGGAAAAAAGGAAAGAGGAGAAAGTAGGAAGGAAAGATGGTGAAGGGAAGGAAAGAAAGAAAGAATCCAAACGTAGTGGAGCCAAAGTGAGCGAACAGCATCTCTAGACCAGTAGCGTCAGAGAGACGAGGTCAGTATGATTCTTTCTGCGTGGCGGAGGCACGTAGGAAGGCAAGCAACTTTGAGTCACGACAGGGCGGTCGAGGCAGGACCCGTCATGTTAGCCGTCAATGGGGTGGACCAGCGTGGGGGCTCAGGCCGCGACATGTATGGGTTTTGTTCTGCATAGTGGGACTCGCCAATAGACCGGGGTAGGTGCCAAAACCAAGGGTCATGCCAAAGTAGGCAAGGGCCAAGCCATACATGGAGCAAAGCAAGCCCACAAAGCTGGATGTGTGGCAAGGGGATGTCGCAGATTGCAAACTCTACACTCCCATCATTACAAAAAGAAATCCATCGAGGAGGGGAAGAGGGATATGGCCTCGCCGCCATATTGGACGCGCCATATCGTTATTGGCGCTGCTCCCCAGATTCATTTTGCCCCCTCTCTTTTCTCTTTTTCCTCTGTTTTGATGCTCGGATTGCGCTTCCTTCTGCAGCAGGACGTGCGTTTGTCCAGACAAGAGACAATCTGGTCCCCCCCTCCTCCCCCCTTTTCGCTCTTCCCTCGCTTGTGTATGTACAGGTTGGCCCAGGAACAAGACTTGGTATCGAGACAATGCAGCTTCGAGGTCGGCTGTCAAACTAAAGGTCCGATGAGCATTTTGAGATTTCGAGTGGGAGGGTCTAACACATTTAAACACCTTTGCTGGTTCGAATCGGCGATGGATTTGCCCGATTAGAGATATGGAGAAGAACATCAGCGCGTCTGTCGGCCAAAGAGCGTTCAAAAGTTACACACACACACACACACACACTCAAGAATAATGGCATGCATGTGCATGGATCAGCCCTCCGACCCTGTCTATTGCTCTTGCCCGTCTCTCCTCGTGTCACTCCTTCTCTTCTCCATACACACACGATACGATACGATACAGGTACAAGATGAAGGCGGCGTCTACCAAGCTTGGACTTCGATGGTCCTCCGCACTGGTCCTGGTGGCGGCGACACTGCTGCAGGCGTGTCTGGCCTCCCAAGACGTGCGTGGTCAGATCCAGCCCAATGCCGAACTCGGCCATCTGCATCTCCTCGGTCCCAACATGAAGGTCGTGCTTCTCGCCATGCCTTCCTCTCCCGTGGCCACCACTACCGACGCCGCATCACCGGCAGAGGCACAGCCTGAAGCAGTCCCCCACGCCGCGGACTCGACATCCACCCCACCCGCCTCACCAGCCGTAGCCGCGCCAGTCCAACCCCAAGAACCCCTGGCTCTCGTCGGTCAGCAACGCGACCGCGTCACTTGGGTCTCGGCCGACGGCAGCTTTATCTTCAAAGACGTAGACCAAGGCGCATACACGCTCGAAGTCGTCTCCAGAACGCACAAGTTTAATCAGTATCGCATCGACGTACCCGCCAAGTCGGCGGGAAAGGCTCCCCAGATTCGCCTCTTTACGCCGTGAGTTGCTATCTCTCTCTCTCTCTCTCTCCTCGACCACCCCACCCGATGCACTCGCTTGAAATTGCGCTGTGGAGAGCCGTATGCTGACATGCCATTCCCATTCCGTCTCTTCCCCTTCCATGTCCTGTTGCCTCCATCCTATCTCTTTTCCTTCGCCTTTCGCTATGTGTATATGTGTGTGTGTGTAAAAGTGGCACGTCGCTAACCTCGATCAAGACGGCCAACCTGGTGATGCACCCCCTGATCCTGCATGCACTCAAGCGCAACGACTTTTTCACCGAAGCCGCCCCGCTCACGCTCGGCTCGCTGGTCGCCATGGCCGGCGGCCCAGTCATGCTCCTCGGCCTCCTTGCCATGGGCCTGGTCTTTGTGCTTCCCAAGCTCACGGCTGCTCTCGACCCCGATGCGCAAAAGGACCTCGCTCAGTCGCAGGCCAAGCTCAACCAGCGTATGGCGGCCATCCAGTCGGGAAACATTGGTGCGCTTCTTGCTCCCGCTCCCGCTTCCTCTTCTTCTTCTTCTTCTGCCGCTGCTGCTCCGGAGCAAAAGCCAAAGTCAAAGTCGTAGTCGGCACCTTACATCCAATCCAGTCGGATCGGATCCGAGCCGATTCAATCTACACCACACCACCCTATTCCCCTTTGCCCACCTCACTACAACTTGGCCACATACAACTCCCGGTTCACATTTTTTATTCTAAAACTGCATAGAACCAGAACGACGCTTTCTGATCCCGCCCGCTTCGTGTTTCGTGCTTGTATAGAATCGAGCGGTTTTGCTCTACAAACTTGTTTCAATCGGAGCGTAGGGTGTGATTCCGACGGTGTGGAAAAGTGGAGGAAAAGAAAGAAAGACAGAAAGGCTAAGACCAAGCCGTGCGTCCCCGGTGGGAAGGAGAGGCAGAGGGCTGGTTCTGACTCTGACTCTGACTCTGACTCTGGTTGTGGTTGTGGGTCTGGTCGTGGGTCTCTTGGCCATCCTGACGTTGGAGAGAAGCCACCAACTCCTGCGACTCGCGGTTCCTGGCCAGCAGATACCGCAGTGCAAAGATCGCGTGTTCTCGCATATCTTTCGTTGTTCGTCGTCGAGAGGCAAAGGTCAAAGTCCAGGGTCAGGAGCGAGAATCTAGGTCAGTTTCTTGCTCGTTCTTGATCGCAATCGCAATCGCAATCTCGATCTCAATCTTGATCTTGGTCTTGGGCAACGAGTAACAGACCAAAAATAAAATAAAATAAAAAATAAAGAAAGAGAAGAAAGGGGAGAGAGGCATACATACACGGATTTCGTTCATCCAGCACCGTCATGTTGAGGACGTTAAACAGTCCGCCCGCGGTCCGCACCTTGTCCTGAACGCTACGGATCTGGGATCTCGTCACCGCGACCGACGCAACTGACCCAACCGACGCTTTTGCATCGGTGTCGGTGTCGGTGTCAGTGTCGGGCAGATCAGTGGGTGCAAACACCAACGAGCCCAGCATGCGCACAAGATCGCGCTTCAGGTGGTCGAATCCGTATCCGCAGCTGCTGGTTGGCGTTGGCTTGCCGCTCTGGGAGGGGAGGTTCGATTTGCCGGTCGACGAGAGCGTGTGGCCTGCGGGCAGGGGTGGGGGTGTCGGGCTTGCGTCTTGTCGGGACTCGTCCGGCGTGCGGAAGGGCGAGACGGGGGGTGCGTACTCGTGGGTCTGGTTCAACAGGGCTATCTCGCCACAAACCGAGTGCAACAAAAGCGAATCAGTAAAGCAACAATCACATAGCCTAAAGGATCAAAAAAAAAAAAAAAAAAAAAAAAAAAAAAAAAGGAGACCAACTTACTTACCAACAAGCTCAGCGACAAAATCAGCGCGATCTCGCATGGCAAACAGCAGCCATCTCGCGAGACGCTGGAACTCGACCAACCGTGACGAGCCAGGTTGGAATCGAGAGGGAGCGCTCCACCCATCGGCCGCGAGCGCGATCGAATGCAAACACTGGAGCAGCAGGAGCAGCGCATGGTGGACGCCAAACAGTCGGCGATCCTGCGGCTGCTCGGCGGCCGCGCTGTCTGCGTTCGCCATCCCTCGCTGCATTGCACTGCGTGCGAACGTCGAGAGGTGGATACAGATGTCGAGGAGGCCCAGCAGCCCGCTTGGATCTGGGTTCGTACTGCCGCTCGAACTCGAACTCGAACTCGAGTCCGAATCCGATTCGAATGCAAATATCGGCTTGCACCTCCCCCCGTCGTCATCGTCTGGGACTGAGAAAGATCCCGAAGCGATCGATCTCTGCGCCGAGTGCAGCCAGCCATCCAAGAGTTTCAGCAGCGTCAGCTGCGAGTTTGTCACCACCGGCTGGTCCGGGTGCTTTTCTCCCGCCGCTGCCGCTGCTGCCGCTGCTGCCGCTGAACCCGGGTCGGTGTCGTGGAGCGGAGCAAGCGCGGCCAACAGCTGCGCGGCCAGCCCGTGTTCAAACAGCACTACAAACAGCGTGTATATGAGTCCGAGTGATTCCTCCAGCCGGTCTAGATCGTGTTCTGGTTCCTGCTCGCTGGTGTCCGCCTGGTCCGACGGGCTGGTGCGGAGGACGATGCTCTCCGACGAGTCCAGCAGCGTCTGGATTAGTTGGATGCCCGCTGGATGCGTGCAGAGCTCCCTGCATCGCTTTCGACTGCTGCTGCTGCTATTGCTGCTGGGAGATTTGAGCAGGTTGATCAGCAGCACTTGGACAGCAGTCTGTGTCGCCGTGTCCGGGGAAGCAAGGAGCCGAACAACCAGCCTCTGGTTCTCCCTCTCTGCCAGTACCACATTCCTCCACACTTGCTCCTGGGTTGCCGGGTTTCCCGTGATCGAGTTGGACAGGAGCTGCGCAGCAGCCCTCACGAGCGGCAGTACTTCTGGGTCCGTCATAGCGTGGAACCCGGTGAGGTACGCCAGCAGACCTTCGAACCGCCCCAGTTGGGCAACCAGCTCGATCTGCGCCTCTTGCACCGCCGCCACCGCATTCCTCGCTATCCTGATGAACAGCACCAGGATCTGGATGTGGCGAACTCGAACGTCGGTGTCTGCCTTCGAAGCGGCGGGGGTGGCCGACTCCGCCTCGACCTGGTCGACCGACTTGGCATGCCGTGCAGACTCGTGCTGCAGGAAGAGCAGATAGATTGCCTCTGTCGAGTCCAGTGTAGTCGTCAGCGATCCAGTGGTGTAGAATTCCTGCCGGGACGAGGCATCGCGCGCCAACGTCTGCGCTACACTCGCCAATCGATCGTGCAGAACACGGTAGACCGGGACAGAGCTCCCACTCTCCAGGTAGCGAGCCACCAGTTGCGAGATTTCGGCCCCTTCCGAGTCCATTGCGGGTCGATTTTTCGCAAGACCCCGGCTTCTAGACAGGCCAAGAAGTGGTGCGTGAGGTCAAAAAAAGTCAAGGTCGAGGTAAAGAACATGAAAAACAAACAACGTTCACAGTCAGAAAAAAAAAAAAAAAAAGGTAAAAAAGTGGACGATCCTTCGCGCCTCCACCTCCGCGGACGTGCGTTTACCACATGAATTCAACCCTCGACGACAAAATCATCATCAATTGTACTACTGTATCATAGTCAGATATTACCTTGGACCCGTCATGTTCATTCAAACGACTTGGAGCATGTCGCATTTCGTCATCAAGATATGTTTGCAGACATGGGGAGGCGAGAATCAAGGTGTGGAAATGTCATGTTACAAGCACAAGCAGTGCGATATGGTACAGACCAAGGCCTCCATTTGAAGCAAGTTTGCAAGTTGCCTTGTGTTGGCACCAGACAAGTGAGACTTTTTTCCCCCAACGAGAGCGGAGAGCGTGGAATGGATAGATAGAGTAGATGGGGCAGCACCAAGAAAGGGAAAAAAAAAAAAAAAAAAGCCAGGATTGGACTGGGTATACAAAAGGTCGCCCACTCGAAGTGGAAGCTGCTCCATTCCGCGTCGAGACGGAGATAGAAAAGGGCGAGCACGAGATGTGGGGAGGGGGGGATGCGTAGGATGATTATCACGACTTGAAGAAAAAGTCAAACTTGAAACCGAGCGATTCGAGGAGATTACGAACCAGGCCGCCGATACCGCCCTGTGTCTTGCGAAGAGACTTGCCAATGACGGTAGTCTTCCAGGCCTCTTGGCCGTCGATCTGGACACTAACACGCACCACGGGCTGGTAGGGATCGCGGGCATCCACCTCAAACTCGGACCACTTGTGGTTTCCGTCGGGCAGATACTTGAGGAGTTTGTCGATGCCGTGCTTTCCATCGCCGTGGTCCTGCGAGAGCGTGCGAACCGGCAGGTAAAACATGCTCAACGGACTCGTGCTGAACTCGGTGATGGTGTCGTGCACGCTCACCGCCGCAAACTCGTGGCGGTCTCCACTGAGCACGATCGTGTTGGGCACGTAGCGCAGGACCTCGGCGATCTCGAGCCGTTCGGTGTTGTAGGCTGCCCAGCTGTCCTTCTGCCCGTCGACGTCCAGCTCACCACCCCACAGTGTGTTGAATGGCACCGAGGACACGACAAACTTGAACGCCACCGTGTCGTTGACAGCCGCAAGCCAGCGGTACAGATCCTGCTTTTGTCGGTATCCGAGCATGGTCTTGTCCTCGTCGTCCTCGGCAGTGTGGTGGGTGCGATGCTTGCGCGTGTCCATCACAAAAAACGCGGCGCTCTCGCCGTACTGGAAGGTGTAGTAGTTTTCGCCCTGTTCCAGAGGCTCTGGGTTTGCATCGCCAATGTACTCCTTCCACGCTGTGTTGGCCGGAGCAAAGGCCTCGAGCTCCTCGCTGTTCTCGTCCTTGCCGGACCAGTTGTTGACAACCTCGTGGTCGTCGTAGATGCCGATGACGGGAATGCGCTCAAACACCTTACGGAAGCTCTCGGATGCGAACAGATTGCGGTAGAGTTTGCGGTATGCACTCGTCTCGGGCCCGCCATAGTGAGGCACATCGGCATAGATCAGGTCACCGAGTTGCAGCAGGAATCGCAGCGAGGGATGACTGCCTTGGCGACGGGCCACGGCACGCTGGTACATGAGATCGAAGCCCGGAATGCGGTTGCGCTGCGAAATGCCGCCAGACTCGGTGCCGATGCCAGCGAGCTTCAGAAGCCAGTTCCAGCCCCAGAACTGGGCAGGATGGTATGGAAAGTCGGGCTTGACGCACGAGGTCGAGGCAAAAGTAAAGTGGTTGGGGTCCTCGAGCGGATTGGCCTCGACGTGTATCTCGGCTTCGTCGACGACGCTGTCCGCTCCGGCCGCGATCTTGCGGGAGCCGAGCGTCTTGGACTGCATGTAGGTGCTGAGGCGAGGGTCTGGCCAAGTGGTGAAAAAGTTGCGGCGGCTGATGGAGTCGGTGACGAGGAACTTTTCGACGATGCGCACCTCGTCCGTCAAGTCCATCTTCTCGGGCACAAACTGAGAGAGTGCCCATTCGTAGGTGGTAGATGGCCAGAGATCGTGGACGAGTGCGGTGGCAGTCCAGTCGTTGTCAGCACGCAGAGTGATAATGGGCCCGTTGAGCCAGAGGTTTTCGGGGCTGGCATGGTAGTTTTTGCCGTAGGCGCGGGCAGTTTTGCGGAAGGCGTCCTCTTCCTCGGTCTTGTTGAGTGCACGACGGTACTTGACGAGCAGCTCGACGGGCTTGGGCTCGTCAATGATGCCGGATTGGGCGACATTGCGGAGAGAGGTATCGGCGGCAAGATTATCAAACGAGAGCGACGGCGAGGTAGAAGCGTTGAGCGCAGCAAGGGGGCTTGCGAGCTCGGGTGGTGGATAGCGCACGTGAATCTTGGCATAGGTGGGACCGAGGGCGCCGGTTCGAGCAAAGGCGAGGTTGTACTCCCAGTGGGACGGGAAAAGGTAGGGCGAGAGGAAGCTGTCGAGAAACACGGCAAAGGCAAGGGTGTGGGCTAGGATGACGTAGAAGTTGAGGCGAGAGGAGCGGGTGGATGATCCGAATACGAGTGCCTTGATGGCCTCAAAGATGGAGAAGCCGTGTACGCGCGAGTCGTGGTGCTTGGCCGATGTGGTCGTGGAAGGCGTGCTCTGGGTAACCTTGTCAGTGGAAGCACCAGAGGCGGATTTGGCACCCTTGGCGACGTCGGCGTACGAGGCAGTCGCAGGCTTGGGCGTGGACTGCTGGGTGCCGTTGGAGGTGCCGGGCGTGTTTTCGATGGACTTGGCCTTGTCACTGGATTTAGAGTCGATCTTTTTGTCAGTGACCTCGACCTTGTCCGCGAGCTGCTGAATGTCACGAGCGGCTGCTGCGCGTGAGTTGGCCAGGTGGCTAGTCACAGCCGCGCGGATGGAGGCATCGCGATAGATGGAAGTGATCAGATAGACAAGGTAGAGAGCGGGAATGACAGGGGAGGCGAGCGAGGTTGGGATCCAGCGCAAGAAGATGTAGACAAGGGCCTTGAAAAGTAGCGAGGAGAGCACCTGGACGATACCGACAACACCACCGGATGGCTTGCGAAAGGGTAGCAGCGTGGAGAGCGATGGCTCTTGGTGGTCTTGGTGGAAAGGGCGGTGTCCATCGGGCATGACACCCGACTCTCTCTTGGTCGGCATTTCTGGGAAGTGCGAGCAGAGCGCCCAAGCTGTGATGAGATTAAATCGAGACGGAATCCAGGAACCAAGAGGAGAAAGGTATTTATGGGACGAGCAGCGACCACGGTGTGCCTAACGACGTGGACGACGAGGGATGGCTACGACAGCAATGGTTGGATAGGTGGACAGGAGGAAAAGGGTAAGTCGACTCGCGAGCAAAGACTAGCTGAAGCACTTTTTTTGGTGACTGAGCAAGATCGACGATGGCCTCTGTCGAAAAAAAAGAAAGAACGACATGTCATGTGTGTGTGTGTGTGTGCCTCTCTCTTTCTGTCATCCATCCATTAATTCTTCTTCCACTTCCATTTCCGCAACCGTCACATACAGGAATGTCTCCACAGCTATGCTGCTGCGTGAGAGCGACGTGCTCATTACTGTATTCGGATACTCCGCCTTCTCACACACCGACGCGTTTGCTTGAAAAGCGTGTATGTGTGTGTGTGTGTGCCTATGTGGAGGCAAAAGAATGATCTACTCTAACATGTAAGACTGATATCGCACGGTAGCAGCGGAAGCGAATAAGCGTACCAAAGTCTAACACTCTTACCGCACTTTGTATCCTGTACTGTCGGACTTCGGCTATCATTTTTTGATGGCTTCGAGTCAAGAAGAACACAACCTCACACCTCACACACTCACGCACACACATCCACACCCCACGTCCCCAACAGCGAGTCATCTTCTCACAGTACCGATATAGCACTCCTTTCTTATCTTTTCCCCTTTCCCCTTCCCTCACCTCTTCCCATCTCGAATATCCATTCACCCATACCGACAGCCACGGCAAGGCGTTGCATCTCCCGAGATGCTCTACCTCCTCGACTATGGCGCCGGCAACGTCCGCAGTCTCGCCAACTCCATCACCAAGCTCGGCTTCGAGTTCGAATGGGTCAAGTCGCCCGCCGACCTCCAAAAGGCTGATAAGCTCCTTTTCCCCGGTGTAGGCGCCTTTGGACCTGCTATGGAATCGCTACGATCCAAGGGCTACGTCGAACCCCTGCGCGAGTACATTGCTTCGGGCAAGCCATACATGGGCATCTGTATCGGTCTCCAGACCCTTTTTGAAGGCTCCACAGAGGCTCCCGGCGTCAAGGGTCTCGGCATTGTCCCCGGTCTCGTCGACAAATTCTCGTCAGAAGAGCAGGACGGTGCCGTCAAAAAGTCTGTCCCACAAATGGGCTGGAACACTGCCCAAGTCGTAAAGACAAGAGACGACGGAGGC
Source organism: Testicularia cyperi (assembly GCA_003144125.1). NCBI lineage: Eukaryota > Fungi > Basidiomycota > Ustilaginomycetes > Ustilaginales > Anthracoideaceae > Testicularia > Testicularia cyperi. The sequence goes on from KZ819188.1 coordinate 3,716,252, forward strand.
GACAAGGATGCTGTCAAGTACGGCTTCCCCAACCCCTCGTCGGGAGAGCAGAGCCACTACTACTTTGTTCACTCATACCGTGCCGCCTACACACCGTCGAAGCACGCCGACTGGGTGCTCACTACCACACAGTACGGCTCCGAGGTCTTCCTCTCCTCCATCCAGCGCGGCAACGTTTTTGCAACACAGTTCCACCCCGAAAAGAGCGGCCGTGCCGGTCTCGAGCTCCTCCGCGCGTGGCTGAGCCAGGACGGCTCCATCGCTCCTTCTAAAGCACGTCTGCTTGTCGACCCGCAAACCATCGCTCAGCCCCAGCCCCAAGACGGCCTCACTAAGCGTATCGTCGCTTGTCTCGACGTGCGAAGCAACGACGACGGCGACCTCGTCGTCACAAAGGGCGAGTCCTACGACGTCCGCGAAAAGGCAGATGACTCGCAGCCCACAACCGCCAACCCTGCTCCGGTATCCTCCACTGCTGCCGCACCATCGTCGCCAAAACGCAAGGTCCGAAACCTCGGCAAGCCCGTCGACCTCGCACTCAGATACTACCTCGAGGGCGCCGACGAAGTTACCTTCCTCAACATCACCTCGTTCCGCTCGTGTGCTCTCCAAGATCAGCCCATGCTCAGCCTGCTCGAAGCTGCAGCTGCCAAGATCTTTGTTCCCCTCACCATCGGAGGCGGCATCAAGGACACTGTCGATCCAGATGGAACGCCGAGACCCGCCAAAGAGGTGGCTGATGCCTACTTCCGCGCAGGCGCCGACAAGGTCTCGATCGGCTCCGAGGCCGTCTTTGCCGTCGAGGAGCTGTATGCCAACACCGCCAAGGCAGGCTCTTCTGAGACGAATCCGTTAAACTTTGCTGATGCGGCTCTGACGGGCAAGACGGGCATCGAGACCATTTCCAAGGGGTATGGAGCCCAGGCGGTCGTTGTCTCCGTCGATCCTCGTCGTGTCTATCTCGCCGGTGACGAAGAGGCGCCGGCTGCCCACGCAGCGTGCGTAGTCGAGGGCGACAAGGACTCCGAAGACGAGGGCAAGAGATGGTGGTACCGATGCACCGTCAAGGGAGGCAGAGAAGATCGCGATCTCGACGTCATCCAACTCGCTCGCGGAGTACAGCGTCTAGGTGCCGGAGAGATCCTGCTCAACTCGATCGACCGCGACGGCTCCAACAAGGGCTTTGACCGTCAGCTCGTCGAACTCGTCCGCAACGCCGTCGACATCCCCGTCATTGCTTCCTCGGGCGCAGGTAACCCCACCCACTTTGCAGACGTCTTTACCCCAATCCCTGGTGCATCTGATCAGTCCACTGTCGAAGCTGCCCTCGCCGCCGGCATCTTCCACAGAAATCAGTGCTCCATAGACGACGTCAAGTCCCACCTCCTCCAGAAGGGTTTCAAGATCCGAAGAGAAAACGTCGCCGCAGGTGCAGGCGCCATCTCGAAACAGTAGATCACAAACTTACAGCGTAAAACGCCCTCCTTTTTCACCGTCACTTGACTAATTTCCTTCTTCCAATGCAAGACGCCTTCTTCTAGAGTTATAGACCGTCATGCCGGGTCCCTCGAGCGTCAATCAAAGACAGAGCTCATCTGATATGCCGTGACATTGCAAATAGGTATGTGAGATGCTGCGAGATAAGCAAGGGGATATCCACTGAAGTCAAAGCGAGATGTTGGGGCGAGTTGCAGAAGAAATGCGGCTTTAGACAAAGAGATCCCGCGCGTTTTCGATACAGTACTCGATCGTCATGGCTTTGCCGCCCATGTGTGCAAATTCCTGTGCTGGGTCGGGGGACCGCATGAGAGTGGGGCCAAAGACGACGCCGAGGTTGCGGGCGTTCATTCGGTTTTCGGCGCTCTGCTCCTGGACTCGGTTGAGATGGAGGACGAGGTGTTTGAGCGTAAGGTTGTGTTGACGGGGGAGACGGGCTACTAGCTCCTTCATCTGGGAGGCTTTGGCCGCTGTGTCCTGCTTCGACTCGACGACCCGAATAAAGTCGTCGTACAGATCGAACGTCAACAGAGGCGTCGGAAGCTCTCGGAAATAGTTCTTCAGCACGCTTGTGATGGCCGACACGTCGTTGAACCGATCCGTGTCCTCCAGATCAAACGCACTGCCACGCTCAAAGAGCTGTGTGATCACCTTGAGCTGCGAAGTGCCACCCGACTTTCGGTAGATGCCCTCGTAGTCCATGCCGAATGCCTCGACTGCCTGTATGCATTTCTCGACAATCATGGGAACGTCGCGGGACTCCTGACTGGCCTGTTCCGTCAGCTCGCGGCCAAACATGGAAGGACCTGCAGGCTCTAGCTGTGCATCCTCGGGCCGAGCGTAGGGCTGGTTGCACGAGAACGAAAGACTCTGCAGACATCGAGAGTGACAGACCTGCGTACATAGCGAACAGCGCATTTCGGACTGTCCCCACATGTTTTTCTGGCATGCAAGGCAGCGGGTCGGTCGCAGCACGTTGTACGGCTGGAAGAGATGTTCGCGCACCACCAGATCGTTGGACGTAGCCCGCGTCATCCCATTGGGCCCTCCGGCCACTAATGCTGTTGTCGATCCCACGACGCCTCCGGCCTTGGGAGGAACCGGTGGAACGTTGCTCAGCAAGATGTTGGCTTTGGAGGTGTCGGACAGCTTCGGCTTCATCCACTTGAACTTCTTGACCACTGGTGCCGGCTCGATCTTTTCTGGCTTGATCACCTGCTGGACCGCGGTATCGACGGAGATCGAGTCCAGACCGGCGCTGTTGGGCGCGTTGTCGTGCGATGAGATCGAAGGCGTCCCGATCGTGTTCTTCTGGATTGGTCTGGTGCGCGACCCAAAGCCAAAGGCCCCTGCACCCTTGCTGCTCGATGTCGACGATTGGTGCTGGTGTTGCTGTCCCAACTGCTGCGGGAGGTCCTTGTTGTAGCGCGGAAGCGGTGGAAGCTGCTCCCGTGCGTTGGCAGCTTGGGAGGCAAGCTCAACTTTGCGGTTGAGCTGCGCCAGCACCGCGTTGAGCTCGTCATTCTTGGCGTTGAGGCTCTGAGCCTCCTCCAGGAACAGATCTTTGGATTGCTTGAGCTCCTCGATCTCGATCAGGAGTGCATCGCGCTCAAGCGTCAGCTCGTCGATATCCTTGCGGTAGCGTGCCTTGACCGCCTCGAGGCGGGTAGCCAGGCTCTTCGTGATGGCCGAGTCGGCGGTGATCAGGTTCGCCGACGAGACAGCCGAGCCGTCCTGCAGGGACACAAGTTCTGCCACCTCCGCGACGGTCAAGTCGCGCTCAACCGTGAGCTTGGCCAGATCGCGCTCCATCCCCTGCAGCGAGGCCTTGACGTCCTGCGAGCGGCGCTCCAGCTGCTCCTGCTGACGTTTTTCGCTGTTGGCAGAGGCCAACTTGAGCGCCTGCTCGGCCAGCTGTCGCTTGAGCCGCGCCATCTCGAGCTCGGCCTCGTGGCGTGCGTTGACTTCATGCTCAAACTCCTCTTTGGCCATCGAGAAACCCTGTGCTGCCTGCTGGCTTGCTCGGCGGATGCGGTCATATTTGAACTGCAGCGTCTCCATGCGTTCGCGCGTCTGTTCCAGCTCCCTGAGCACGCCTTCGATGAACGAGAGATCCATGCTCACCTGCCCATTGCGGGCTTGCTGTATCGAGGCTCGCATCTTCTTTGATAGTGACTTCAGAGAGCCCGCCGAATTGCGGCGATCGTCTTGCAGAAGCTCTTCATCACCTTCTATAGCCACCTCCTGGATGTCTTCGTCCACGTCTTCCTCTGCTTCCTGGAGCGGAGTGGGCACTCGTCCGTGCAGGCTTCCTACCGCGGAGTCTGGAAGCGCAGATGCTGTTCCATTCGCAGCAGCACTCTCGACTTGATGCCTGGATGTAGGGAGCGGAGGCGGTGCCGTGAATTCTTCGCGAGACTCGGACTGGCCAAATGACTCTACAAGGTTCAAGAAGTCGGGGTCGTAGAACGAGTAGACCTTAGACATGCGCGACGACGACGCCGAGGCATTCAGCGGACTCTTCATCAGAGATCCGATCGGAGGCTTCAGAGCACGACCCTGATCCTGGTCGTTGTCTTTGCCGAGTGGAACACGACGTGCATCAACATCGTAGCTTGGTTCCGACCCGGACGAAAAGTAGCTCGCTGCCAGACTCGTGGTCGCCTTGCGCGGGGATGAGGGTAACGATGGCGGATTGCTGGCGTCGTCATTGTTGAAGGAAGACTTGGCCTGAGGGCTTGCAGGCGGAGCGTCACGAGACACTGGTGATGGAAGGCCGAAGGTCTTCTTTCTCGGCGAAAGCGATGCAGCGTCGTAGGCGTCGTCACGTGTGTTGGACGCAATCGAGGACAACGAGTTGCGCGAGCTGAGATTCTGACGTCCATCGGGGCTCGGCAGCTTTTGATTGAGCGAGGCTGGGCTGCGACCTTCTCGCGAGGGAGGTGGTGGCGCATTAAAGGGTCTGCGTCCATTCGAAGAGCCAGGTCGCGACACGGAGGGACCAGAACCGTTGAGCCATGGTGAGAGCGTCGAGTTGGGATTGCTTGGAGCGGGATTGTGGGTGCCTGAAGACTGCAGTACTGCATCGTGAGACTGTGATTGCGATTGCGCTGGCAGCTGTACTGTGGGATGTTCGCGCGAAGACGAGACCGGTCCCTTGGATGGCACAGAGGGTGGGGCGTTGTTTGATCCTGACTCGGGTAAGCGTGGACTAACGCTGGCATCGCGACTGGCCATGCCTGAAGCCGGCGCCGCAGTGTTGGCCGCGCTGCTAGACCCGGACGAGGGAAGCGGCTTTTCGCCAGTTGGCGCGGTCGCCAATTCATGCAGGTGCTTCTCTCTACGGGCTTTGGCACGCTTCTGCTCCGCATGCTTGCGACTGCGAGCCACGCGGTCGTTGTGACACTTCATGCAGTAGATACCCTGGCTGGTCTTTGCAAAGACGAGCTCCTCAATCTTGGAGTGGCACGAGCGGCAAGTGAAGCACGAGGCGTGATAGGACTCGTCGCCGGTCATGATGGCCTCTTCCATGATGGGCAGGTTGCAGATGTTGCACGAGTAGTTGCACTCTCCGCAGATGGGGTGACCATCGGAAAGCAGGAGGATGTCGTCGCGTTCGGTGCTAACGCGGTTCTTGCACTTGGCACATCGGAAGCACTCGACGTGCCATAGCTTTGTTGCGAACTGGATGACACCCTCCTCCACACTCTCTTCGTCGATCAGCAGGCCACACCCGCCGCAGTAGGCCTCGGGCAGCTCCTCGTCAAAGTCATTTTGCTGGGTAGCATCGATCTCGGCATTCTCATGGAGCTGTCCGTCGCTGCTGGGGAGGTTGTGTTCGTGCACCAAGGCCGGCATGCTGTGCTAAGATTTATGCGACGAGAAGGGCTCGTGGTCGGGCCTGATTCGGTTTTGAAGCAAGTCTGTTCTTGCACTGCGATGGAGATACTTGTCAAGATGAAGATACACAAAGCAGGAACTTGCTATGCTTCTGCTGAGTAGCAATGCTGTGAGTCCTGAGACTGGTTCAAAGCTCGCTGCGTCCCACTGATACGCCCTTTTGAAAACTGTGCGGTGCAGTTTGGCTTACTGATCCACCTGATGACCTTTGCGGTCTCGAGAAAACACAGCAAGCGAAACCAGACTGAGCCACGCAGCAAGTCAGACGATGCCTACTCGCTGTGATTGTAGGTGGCCGTACTTCTGATGCGTAGGCTTGAGAGGCCGGTGGACCAGAAACGATGGCCAGAAAACGAGTCGTGTGCTGCGCCAGAAATCCAATCGTCGGTCAGGTCCGACGTGATGGACTGATGCCGAGACGTGATGAAGTCGGACGCCACTATTGGTCTGGAGCCGGCACAAAGGGCGTGCAAGTCACAGTTTTCCCTCAGGCTTTCGTGGTCAATGAAGGGAGTGTGGTATGACCTCGCAGAGAAAGCCGGTGGGACGAGAGCGATGCCGCAAATGCTTGAAGCGGGTGCTTGCCGAGATCTCAGAGTGCCGTCAGAGAGTTGGTGTGACAAAGGAACGTGGGGTGTGGAGCTGGTGCAAGCGGTGCAGAGGAGTAGGAGGCAGAATAAAGCAAGATGGACTAGGAGTGGTGTGCAGTCGATGTGTTGGTTGGGCGTGTCGAGTCGAGTCGAGTCGAAACCTTCAAAATTGGAGTCGAGGCGTCGAGTGCAACACATACACGCTCACAAGGCCGACGGGCTGGCACGCTCCTGTGCCACTGCGTGTTCGGCTTCTGTCCGAACAGGGCTTGGCAAGGCGGGGGGCAAGGTATTTGCTTGCAAGTGCAAGCGGCCACCAACGGTACTGAATCTCGAATGCTCACTGTACAGTACCGTAGTTGTAAACAGATCTGCGCCAGACGGCCGGAAGCGCAGACATGCAACTCTCCGACAGCACGACATCCGTCACCTTGGTCCGCGGCCGGGGTCATATTCAGCCGTATGGTCCACGCCAGTGAAAAGAAGCCAAACAAAGATCACACATGCAGTCCAACACACTTAGGGCCACGGCCAGAGTGCGAGGCGTCGGTATTTTACGCAAATTGGAGGTAATTGGGAGCACGCAGAACAAGGCAGGCAGCGTACAGTACACAGTACAGTACAGAAAGTTAGTTAAAGGCGGGGCGCTGGAATCGCTGTCGTGCAGGATGCGTCGGTCGGCGTGCGGCGTGTGCTGCGAGCGCTGCGTGGTGCATCTCGCGGTGAATCAATCGTTACGATCTGTGCTGTACTGGCTCTTGCCGCTGCTCTTCGCTGCTCCAGTAGCTTCAACTTTGGCATTGGTGTCACTTCTTCTTCTTCTTCTTCTTCTTCTTCTTCTCTCTTGTGTCGATGTGCCGTCTCGCTCCGTGTACCCAGCTGACCCATCGGGCCAGGAGAGTGCAGGACTGCAAAATTTGAGCACCCAGCGAGCGTCGAAGCAACTGTCGAACGAACCCTATGCATCAAGCAAGACAACTACTTGACGGAGCGTAGCGCAGCATGTGCACAGGGGAATTCCGGAGCAGGTCGCTTCTGTGCATGCGAGTAGTGCCGGTGATGCAGGAGACAAGCGATCCAGAGCCGCGAGACGGCAGCGCGGTGCCTCTCGCTGCACTTCTTGTTGCCTTGTCGTGCTCTGGGGTCGCCCGCGGGACTCGCCACGGGAAGCGTATAGCGATAAAATGTCGAGCGCTGGGTCGCACAGACGCTTGAAGAAAAAAAATCCCTTCTCAAAGTGGGTAACTGTAGTGGTCTGAGAAGAACAATGCACTCAGCTCAGATGAAGATCCGCCAGCTAACGAGTGCAATACAGTACGATTAGTAGGTCTATCCGAACGCAATGCCAGCTGCGGTTAGGGCAGTCAGTGGAGCAGTGCGTGGGTGGGTAGTGGGAGCGGGTCTCGTCTCGGTGTGCTTGTGCTTGTGCGAGGGTATCCGAGTGCGTGTGAGTACGTGTGTGTACGTGTGTGTGCCAGATTGGACTTGCTCTGCTCGCAAGCCTCGAAGCTTGCTGGCCAGTTTCCCAGCCCATTTTTCCGACAATAGCGTATTGGACAAGTGGCACGTCCCGCGTCTGCGCTGGCACATGGCGAGGCTCACGATCTAGCACTCGAAGCATGCCAAGGGTTCGTTAGGCTGGCTGGTTGGTGCAAGCCACCTTCCTGCTTCACGGCGATCTCGCTTGACCTTGGCCTTCTTCCACCGAGGCCAGGACGGCACCGCGCCACGGTCCTAAGAGTTTGCTTCTCTTCGGCCTCATCATGGTGTCTTCTCGGCAACAGCCTCTTGATTTACGCCAACGGCAATGAAATGAGCATACAGTAGAAAGATGCGTCTCATGGCTTTACAACTCCGACCTGCTCGAGAAGCACTTGCACCTTTGCTGCTTCGCCCGAGTAGAAGATCGCCAGCGAGCACAGTTGCCTCGCGTTTTCGTTTCCTCTTTCATAGCTAACAAGCGTGCACAAGGTCTGTCTGTCACAACGCTACCTTACCGCGTTGGTTTTCTTGCGGCTGGAAGTCGAGCTTAGTCCTGAGCTATTTGAGTGAGCTAGTAATACAAATCTTTCTTCCAAAGGAGATGGCAGAGAAGAGATGCTGCAGCAGGTTCAAAGGCAATCGTGCGTTACATAACTGCATGTCTGCAGAACGACTTTGAACGCGACTTCAGAAACGAGACAACGGCATGCTCGACTGGTCATGAGCGGACCGCGCTGGTCAGACTGCCTTCACCAATCTTGTCTATTTGTAAGATCGTAAATCGGACAATCGCCGCGAGACACTCAACGTCCATAACCGATTATCCAGGTCCATCAAGGCAAGCGATCCGGAAAGGCTGCCACGAAGGTCCCTGGTGCCCACAGAACGGCACTGCAGAACACGAATACATTTCATGGACGATTCCTGCGCAAGAAAAGGTCTCCTCTTTTTCAGATACCGCCGCAAATGCAGCAGTTGTCAAAAAGAAACAGAGTTAAATCATTATACTAGCAAGACTGTCAAAGGCTATATACAAAGAATCAAAGGGGGCGACGGGGTTTTGTATGCTCCAGATCGCACGGCTCGGAAAGGAGCGGCGCGGCTCTGATGCCGTTCAAGTGGATATCGCTCGGTCGTGCGGTGCTCAACCTGGGTGAATCGAAGCAACGGGATCGTGTGGACTGAGGTGTGCGTTGTTTGCTGAACTGTGTCGGCCCTCTAGTTGCAGCACCCACCAGAAGCGCCAGTCTTTGGAGCCGAGCTGACGTTGACGTTGCCAGCAGTCGATGCTGGTGCGGCCTGAGTGACGGCTGCGGTGTCTATGAGACGGGCCTTGACCTCTCTTGCGAGGTTGAAGAAAGCCTCCTCGACGTTGTTGTTCGACTTGGCCGAGGTCTCAATGTACGGGATTCCGAGCTCCTTGGCGAGCTCCTCGCCTTGTTCAGTGCTGACGGCGCGCTTCTCCTCCCAGTCGGACTTGTTGCCGATGAGAATCTTGGAGACGCCTTCGCTGGCATGCTGCTCGATATTGGCATGCCACGTGCGCACGTTCTCAAACGACTTTTGATCGGTGACATCAAAGACAAGCAGAATACCCATGGCTCCTCGGTAGTAGGCGGTGGTGATGGTGCGGAAACGCTCCTGTCCTGCCGTGTCCCAGATCTGCAGCTTGATGCGCTTGCCATCGAGCTCGATGGTGCGAATCTTGAAATCAATGCCGATGGTGGTGATGAATGATGGCGTCCATGCATCGTCGCAGAATCGCAGCAACAGACACGACTTTCCGACACCGGAATCGCCGATCAGCAGCAGCTTGATGAGAAAGTCGTAGTGTGGGTTCGGCATCGTGACTATGTCTTGACGGTCTTGCAGGATTCAGGACCGATTGATATGAGATACTCGGTTTCAAGCGACGCCGATGCAGTTCGATGATGCAGCAGTTGTAGCCGTGATAAATGAAGCGTCAAAAGTGGAAACCAATTGGTTGTGGTTTTAGTAGGCGTGTCTCAACAGAGTCGAGTGTCCAGGTCTGCGCACAGCAATCCAAGTCAGGAACCCAGGTTTGTCAACAGGGCAGTAAAAGCAATGGCAGTGGTCGTAGCAGCGCGGCTGGAGGCTGCGCGGTAAGTGGAAACGAGGAGAAGGTAGGTAGGACCAGAGAGAGAAGTTGAGATGGTGGTGGTAAAAATGTCACTAAGACGACCTGGAGAGATGTATCGACAATGCTGATCCGCTGAGAAGGGAGACGTGCGGGCTGGAGGTGCTGAAGCCCAGGCCCCGTCCGCGGACGAGCAGCTGCAGCAGACACTCACTCACGGCGAGAGAGAAGTGTGAGCGCGTCAAACTCGACACAGGTCGTCAACGCACAATAGGATTGACTGGGATGGGCAGCCAGGCAGCCAGGCAGCCAGGCAGCCAGGCAGGCGGGCAAGCGATGTGGATCCTCGCATTTCGGAAATTGAATGCCAGTACGTTTGTTCGTTGTTTCTTTAGTGCCTGCCACTGCCACTCACCACTGCCACCGCCCAAAGGTGGTGCTATTCTGGCTCACGCGTTGACGCTTTTGGACACTAGATGCGTCACTTGCCTAGCCGTCAGCTCTGGCCAAACATGCTCGACTCGAGTGCGCTGTGGCTGACCGCGTTACAATCATACAGTACTACAGTAGTACTGAGTTTCGGCCCGTCCAAATAATGCGAGCAGTAATTCGCCTGCCAGATTGAACCCTTGAACGGACCCAAGCTTCCGCCCTCTCCTTTACCGCCTTCTTGACTCCGCTGTCGACGCTGCTAGTCCGGACTGGGGAACCGACATAGGCTTCTCCGAACACTCTAACATCAGCACCCCACTGACAATACCTCCACGCTCCGTTGTTTTCAAATGTTGCCAAAAAAAAAAAAAAAAAAAAAGTTAAGTTGGAAGATCCGAAGACGACGAGGGAAGAGTACAGTAGTGCAGTGTAGTGAGGAAGAAGAAGAGAAAAAAGTCGAGTGAGCCTACAAACGAGCAACAGCAGTAAAGCGCCGGCTGCTGCCATGACCTTGAAACTGGAAAGTCACACTGGGCACTCTCTCCTCCTCAATGATGTACAGCACGTCCTCGTAGTGCTGCTGAATCTACTCGGTCACATTGAACGATCGCACCATCACCACTGTGACCATCACTTCGGAGTGCAGCTTTTTCGATCGATTGTGACAGGATGGAGCGAGTGCAATACCAGTTGGAGCGGTCCATTCCGCAGCTCCAGCTGCTCGACGAGAACGGCATTTTCAGCAAGGCGCAGCTGCGATCCATCACCACCCAACGCCAGCTCTTTGAGGGCAGACTCACTCGTCGAGGTCCCGAGAAGGAAGACTTTACACGCTATTCCGAATTCGAGCAAAACCTTGCCGACTTGATCAACACCAAAGCTCAGCGTCTCGGCCTGCCGCGCACTTTTTTCCAGTCCAACTCTGCGTCTCACACCGGCCACATCATCAGCATCTACGAGCGCATGGTCCGCAAGTTCAAATACGATGTCGATGCTTGGTTCCAGTACATTGGCTACGCCAAGAGCAAAAAGATGCGTGTGGTCACTGGCCGTGTCTATGCCCGTGCCCTCTCGCTCCACGCCAACAGTGTCCCGCTCTGGCTCTCGGCCGCATCTCACGAGCTCAACGACAACTCTTCCACAGCCGCAGCTCGGTCGCTACTTCAACGTGCGCTGCGACTCAACAATCTTCCGTGGAAGCCAACGACTTCTTTGGCGGGGCCGAACGGCTCCCACAAGAGAAGCCTGGAAGACGCAGCCGCTGATAGCCAAAAACGGCTCCGTACCGATGAGAGCGAGGCTGTCGCTGCCGAGCCCCCAAGACAGGCGTCTTCGGGTCCGGCTCGTCTCAAGCTCTCCAGGCGCGAGACTGACTTGGTGCGTCTCTGGGTCGAGTACATTCGCATGGAGCTGGTCTTTATCGAGCGATTGCGACGACGATGGCTCGTGCTCGGTCTCGAGTGGGACGACGACGACGTTGGGACGGATTCCAAGGCAAACGCAGGGGAGTCTAACGAGACCCAGGAAGCGCAGCAGGCCGCGATCGACGTCGACGCCGATGTACAGGGCAGACAGCAGGGCGAAACGGCAGACGACGAGCGCGCTCTCCTCGCCCAAGTCCCTGAGCGCGAGCAGGACGCACCGCCTGCCGACAGCACCGAAGTCGCCACGGAGTCCAAGCCAAACACCTTTGCACCACGGAAGATGGCCTCGATTCCACCGTCGCAGATCGCGATTCTGCGCGGCAGTATCCCGCTCTATCTGATCTCGAGTGGTCTGGACACGTTGCCGCCTGCCCTCCACTTCCTGTTTCTGCTCGCACTCCTCGAGATGCTCCGGAACTTTCCATTTGCAGAGCCGATCAAGATTGATGGTCGACGCAGTGGCGAATCGTTGCAGCTCAGACTGTTGGACGCGGTCTACTCTGCACTGTCTGATCAGCCGAGATGGAGCTGGACACACTTTGCACCCGCTGCACTTGTCGCGGGTGTTCGTTCGCTTCGAGAGCCGTCCTACGACCTCCTGTCCGATGAAGAAAAGGCACAGGTCCATATTGCGAACACGGAGGAAATGGAACACCACAAGCGACTGCTCAGGGCCAGTGAACTCAGGGCGTCGTTCTCGGAGGACACGGATGGACTCCTGAACCTGGCCGAGTATCTGCGATCCACACCGGCGAAACACGTCAGCTCCGCAGACCTGGCCGTGCGACTGGTGCTCGAGCTCGCCGAGTCGTCGCTCGTCGACCGCAGCCGCGGCGAAGCGCGACCCTCGCTCCACTGCCAACGACTCGCACAGGCGGGTCGACTCCCACGAGCGGTGCGAGACTCGCTTACCGTGCTGCGTCCCCTGTGCAAGGACGCACCCGCCGCCGCCTCTTCCACCAGTGCTGTTGCACGCAAGGTCGGCCCGAAGTCGGAGCTCTACACGATTACATCGCTGCTTCTCGAGCTGCTGGCTGACCAGAAGCGATCCGGTATCGACGAGCCGAACCTTGTTCGCTATCTACGAGCCACTGAGCTTCAGCTCATTCAAGAGGCTCGAGCCGCCGGTCCTGGCGTCGAGACCGCCCAGATGCGCGCTGTATCGTTGCGTCGCAAGGTCGACCGGGCGCTGTCGGAAGATACGGACATTGCTGCACTGCAGGAACTGGAAGACGAACTCAAGAAGGCAACGTCCCGGTCCGAGTTTCCGGCCAGTGACGAGCTGTGGAGTCTTCGAATCAGGGTCAAGGGTCGCCTGCTGGAAGCAGATGGAAACAGTGACACCGGAGCCTTGATTCCCGAGTGGAAGCGAGGACTGACCGCGTGTTCCGAATCGATCGGGCAGGACACCGACATCGACTTTGTGTCGATCGAGACGAGTCTCTGGGGTGAATACCTCTCATGGCTCCATGAGCGAGTCGTTGTCCGCTTTGGTGGCGACCACCTCGATACTGATTCACGACAGGCAAGGCGGAAAAAGGCCAAGTCGGCATACAAGCACAACATCGAGAACTACCGATGGGCTGTTCGAGAGACCTACTCTCTGCTGTCCCGTGCGGCGTCGGGCCCTCGACTCGATGCAATCCACGCATGGCGGCAATCGATGCACGACTTGAGTGTCCTGCGCTACTTTTCCGACTCCCAAGCCAATGGCAAGGCTCAAGATGCGGCTGCATGGCTCCTGACGTCTTCGCACGCATCACTGTCGATCTGGGTCCAGATTCTTGCCGGTCTCAAGCTGCAGTCGAAGACAAGGGGGGATGGAGACGACGAAGATGGCGACGATGCGGAACCGGCAAAGACATCGAAGAAGGCGGAAAAGTATGCAGCTGTGGTGAACCAGATCTTCAACCGTCTGCTGCAGCAAAAGCAGGGCTCTGAAGACGGAACCGTTGTCGAGCTCTGGGTTGCGTATCTCGAGCACCTTGCTTCGGTCGACATGCCAAAGGCGCTGGTGGAGCTGCAAAACTCGAAGAAGGCGCTCTCGGAGTACGATGCTCGGCAGGTGGAAAAGTCGTGGCAGCTCATCTGTCAGCGTCTTCAAGAGCCGGACCAGCGCAGAGGATCGCCCATCTTGGAATCCGAATAGACAGACACCACATCGCTCGCTCACAGGCAATATACAAGATGATTGTATTTGATGCGGCTCCCTCTAGAGTGGTGCAATATATTCTGTGTGTCAGGGTGCATGAAAGAGAGAGAGAGAGAGAGAGAGAGAGAGAGAGAGAGAAAGAGACTCAGAGACGGAACGCGACATTGACGAGTTCTTCGACATCAAAGTCCTGGGGTTTCTCGTGAAAGTTTTGGAGAAGTTGTTTGCACTGCTCTCCATCTTGTGTTGGGGTGGGGAGGTAGAAGCGTTGGAGGGTAAGGCTGAGCAGTTGGGCTTCCTTGTGGTCGATGCGGCCGCCCTTGCCGGTTTGCTCGTTGAGGCCGGTGATCTCGCCTCGCATGAGAACAATGTTGTGGCTGTCAGCCAGATCCGGGTAGAAGGTAAGGATCAAGACGGGCTGGCTAAAGTCCTGCTTTAGCTTGTACTCTGCCAGAGGCGTGAACAGAGTCGTTGCGGGTCGCAGCTGTGCATTGGAAGCTGAAGTGCCGGCGTTGAAGGAGGGAGAAGAAGGGGGCAGGATCGCCCATTCGAGAAAGTTCATCTCAAACGCCTCGCTTGTGGTATCGGAAGACCCCGGAAGATCCTGTTCAGCGCCGACAACCTTGCGTGGCAGAGGCAGCACAAATTGGGGGTACTTTTTGGCGTTTTGCAGCATCTCTGCATACTTTTCGGCAGGGACAACGGCGCAGAGTTTGTTCTTCATAATGTGGTAGCCAGTCCAGAGCTTGGAGACGGTCTCCGTGTCCTGCGTCTGAAGCTTCTCCACGTCGAGGATCTTGGAGAGTGGCTTCACGGGACCCTCCTGTCCGCCAGCCGGTGTCGAGTTGAGCAGACCAGACTCGAGCTTCCGTTTCGCCTCGGCTTCGCTTCGGGCCCGAATCTGTGCGGCCACCTTGGCATCCTTCTTTTCTACCTCGGACGCACCGTCTGTCGTAGAGTTGGGAGACGGTGGAGAATCCTTCGCTGCGGAGCTGGGTATGGAAGTCGATGTCGAGGAGGACGGGTGCATGGATCGAGCTTTGCTCTGTGCAATCGACTTTTGCTTGAATTCTTCGAGTGAGAGACCCTCCTGCATGGCTTTCACCTTGATCTTGGCCTCGTACTCTTTGAGTTTCCTCTCCTTTTTCAGACTGAGCAGAGCACGGTGATCTTTCGGCAGAGCAGCCTCCCCCGCCGACTGCGATGGATCGGAGCTGGAGCTCGCACGCTTTGCATCGTCGTTATTGAGATGCGACCAAGAGAAGGGAAGCGGTGGCGATACCTTGGCCAGGGCGGGCGTAGAGAGGCACAGACTCCTGGTGGCAGTTGGGGCCACAGCAAAGCTTCGAGAAGCGCCTCCGCGCAACGCCAAACGCAACGCTCTGTGCATGGCTGAGTCGGAAACGTGCCAAAGGGATAGCGTAGTCGTCTATGTGGTGTGATGCGAGATGGCGAAATTACCAGGCACCAGCGTACGTGAGGTTGTAAAAGTGTGAAGATAGTGAACAAGGAAAAAGCCGAAGCTTCTTGTGAATGTCACAAGATGCAGGTCAGATCGGGTTTTCCGTCGGCCTCTTTCCTTGCCTTTTTTCCCCCCACTTTCGAGATTTTCCGACAAAGCAGTACGTAGTAGCCAACCCAACCCGACTACAGGACTGTCGTCGCAGCCATTTCCTTTTGCCTCACTCGCCTTACGTTCACGAGCTGTGAATGAATCCGTGACTTAAGCTCGGCGACTTTCCTGCTTCGCCAAGGCCGATTGCAACGCCTGTCAAATCCTCATTCAAGGTGCTCTCCGACTTAGCATGACTTGCTAAGTAGCTATTGTGCCACAAACAATCTCTCTGCAAATCCGTCGTGAATCAGCCAATGTTTCAGAGTTCTGCGTTTTTTATACTGTACAAGGTGCTGAAACCAGCTGGGATGCGGTATGCAAGGCCGAGTCACCCCTTTCTACAGAGAAGGAGGACTCTCCTCTTTTCTTTTAGAGTTGGGAGATGTGTGAAATGTCTAGAGGGTCAGGTAGCGCAATCGATCTCGTGGATCGGTCTGGCTAAGGTACCTGAGAAGGGATGAAAAAAAAATTGTTAATGCTGCGATATTGGGTTTGTGATTGTAATTAGTATAGGTTTTTTCGGAGATGAGCGACGGTGGCGAATGTGGTGAGCGACTCAGGAAACAAGAACGAAGAGGCGAACAATGCTCTGAAAATGCGAGCGCAAGCACTGCATCTATCACGATAATCAGCGCTGCCAGGCGGGCTTTTGTGCCATACGGCTGCGTCGAGGCGAGGCAGCTCCTCCGGCTCCCGGCGGTCCACCGGCAGCTCCGCCTCCCATGGTTGGACTCGTAGGCGAGTACTGAGGGGACGTCGGCGAATACTGCGGCGATGCGGGAGAGTACTGCGGCGACGTCGGCGAAAAGGCTGGAGATGCAGGTGAATACTGCGGAGAGGTGGGCGAATACGCTGGCGAAGCCGGGCTGAATGCCTTGCCAGCGCCACGCGCACCTGCCATCGCTGGCGAGGTAGGCGAGTAGACCGGCGAAGTCGGCGTATACGCGGGGCTGGCAGGGCTATAGTTGGGACTTGTTGGCGAGAATTTGGGCGACGCAGGCGAGTACTGCGGGCTCGTGGCCATGCCATAGCGTCCCGCCGGGCTTGTCGGACTCATGCGCGGGCTCGTGGGCGAGTAGGCGCCCGCGGGGCTAGACGGCGAGTAGTTGGGCGATGCCGGGCTGTAGCTTGGCGACGTGGGCGAATACGACGGGCTGGTCGCGCCAAACAGCCGCGGCGAGGTCGGGCTGTAAGCTGGCGAGGTAGCGCCCATGCCATTGGCACCGGTCCAGGGGCTCATGGCGCCCAGCGCACCCGCCGGACTGGTAGCGTAGCCGGGCGACGTCGGCACGTAGCCTGGCGATACGGGGGAGAAGCCGTAGCCTGCCGGACTCTGAGCACCCAGCGGCGTGCGCATGGGACTCTGACCTGCGCTGAGGTAGTCGCTGTAGTTGCCCTCGTCGCCGCCGGCCTGTGCCAGCGGACTAAACATGGCCGTCTCGTGCACCCGGAACGCATCGTCCGAGGCGGGCGAGCTTGAGTCGTACGGGGTCATGGCGCCCGGCGTCTTGCCACCCGCCAGATCCGCCGCACGCGATGACAGTAGCGTGTCGTACGGCAGAGCATGGTTGACGATCGTGTCCTTCAGCATGTCGAGGTCGAGATTCAGGTCAAAGGCACCCGTTCCCATGGGAGCCATCTGGCCCAGTAGCACGTTCTGAGCCACACCCTTGCAGTCGTCAATGTCACCCATCGCGGCGGCCTCGATCAGCAGCTCGACAGTTTCCTCAAACGTGCAGCGCATCAGAGCACCCTGGTTGGTGCGGTTGATGCCGTGACGCGTGATGGCCATTAGTGCTCCCTGACTCGTCATGATGTCGCAGAGCAGCGCCAGATGGCGGTAATTGACGTAGGAACCGTCGAACTCGATAACCGCTCGCGTCTCCTTGAGCAGCGAGGCGCGTGCCGCTTCGATACCAAACACGCGGAAGACCTCGACGGGACTATTGCAGCTCGAGCGTACCGCATCGACGCCCTCAACGGCCAGCACCTCGGACAGGTTGCTGCCGTCGGTCTCGAGCACCCACTCGGACACCGTGCGCCAATCGCCCGTGACCGGGTCGATACGGCGCGTCTTGTTGTCCTGCTGCACGATGTAGACCTTCTTGATACCCTTGATACCCTTGAGGTCGATCTCGGCCAGCATCTGCGAGGCCAGGTTCTTGAGGAAGATTTCCTCCTCGCCCTGAGCCTCCTTCTCGGGATCGTTGTCGACCACACGGATACGCAGAATAAGCTTCTCCGCATTGTCTTCGGAGTGCATCACGAAAATGTCCTGGCCAAACATAGCGCTGATCTTGGACGCCACCTCGGCCATGGTAAGGTTCTTGTCCAGCATCTGCGCGCGGTCCAGCTCAAGACGCAACAGCCACGGCGACTGGCGCTCCAGGCTCGCCTCGACCTCCTCGTCCGGAATGGCGAAGAAGGCTTCGACGAAGTCCTTGTCCTCCTCAATCACGGTCGCCGAGGGGTCCGGATCGTAGTGCACCTCGACGGCCGAAGTGACGGTCTGCAGCGTCGTGTGCGCCAGCGCCGTCTGGATCACCTTGGCCGACTCCTGTGACTGGCTGTATGCCTCGGTCAGGTAGACGGTGACCGAGGGCGTCTTAATGTTTTCGGCACAGTTGATGATCTCCTTGAGACGCGGCACACCGAGCGTAACGTTCTTGGAAGACACACCGGCGTAGTGGAAGGTGTTGAGCGTCATCTGCGTGGCCGGCTCACCGATACTCTGAGCAGCAAGCGTACCGCACATCTCGCCCGGGTTGGCCACGGAGCGCGCGAACTGACCCTCAATCTCGCCGAGGATCCATTCCCACGCCTCGCGGTCGATGTGGTGCTGCTCGATCACCATCTTGGAGCACAGGTAAGATCGCAGATGGATCTTGAAAAGCAGCGTGGCATTGTGCTGCGCTTCGCGACTGATGGGATCGTCACCACGAATGACCACCAGGCGGTCGAGCACGCGGCGCAGACCGTGTACAATGTCGACGGGCGACAAGTCACTCGGCTTGCGCGGGTCGATGTGGAAGATCTGCTGGGCGTTGAGCACCAGACGCGCGACATTCATCGGCAGACGCACCTGCACCTGGTCGGAGCTGAAAATCTCGTTGCGAAGCAGCCAGCGGTCCTCCTCGAGCTGGGCAAATTCCTCGTCGAGAAGGTCCTGCAGCTCCTGCGACCACTCGCCCAGGCCAGGACGGAGCGTGCCCTTCTTGAAGCCACCATCGTGCAGGTCGACACGAAACATGTGACGGAAGTCAGCGTCGTTGAGCTTGAGCGTGAGCAGCGTCTGGGTCTCGACCTGGGCGCCGTCGATGCCGTCCTCGCCGTACGCGAACTGGATCACGCTGTTGGTCGAGTTTCGCACGGTACCGTCGTAGTGCACCATCACATCCTCGAGCGCCTTGACCAGACGACGCTGAATGTAACCGGTCTCCGCAGTCTTGACAGCCGTGTCGATCAGACCCTCTCGACCCGCCATGGCGTGGAAGAAGAACTCCTGTGCGGTCAGGCCTCGCAGGTATGAGTTTTCCACAAAGCCACGACTCTCGGGCGTGAAGTCGTCCTTGGTGAAGTGCGGCAGCGAGCGATGGCGGAAGCCAAACGGAATACGCTTACCCTCGACCGACTGCTGACCGACACAGGCGGACATCTGCGAGATGTTGATGAAAGAACCCTTGGAACCAGCGACCACCATCTGCTTGACGTTGTTGAAGTCGGGCAGACTGGTTTCGGCGTGATTACCGACGTCGTCACGCGCCTGGTTGAGCACGCGGTTCACATTAGCCTCGAACGACTCTCGCAGCGTCATACCTGCTTCAACCTTGAGCCAATCATGACGGGCATACTTGATGTAGTCCATGACAGCGGCCTTGGCAGTGCTGATGGTCTGGTTGATGTTCTCTGTCGTGGCCTTGTCGGCCACCGTATCACCGATGCCGATCGAAAAGCCGTTGTGCAGCAGCCAAAAGTTGACCACGCGCTGGACACCCGAGAAGAAGCGCTTGCAGACAACTGGACCCTTTTCTCGGAAGATGATGTGGATCAGACCACCCGCCGAGGCACCCACCACCTTTTTGTTGATGACTCCGTACATAATCTCGCCATTCTCGATGTAGACACCATCATCCTTGAGGAAGTTGTTTTTGAGACCCTTGTCCTTGTCCAGGAACACGTTAATACCCTTGGGAATGCACATGGACAGGATCTGCTTGCCCGACCAGTACGGCTTAGGCTTCAGCACGCATGGCATCGGCACCACGCCGTCCCAGTCGGCTACCCAGAGCAGCACCTGCTGCACCTGGTGGTAGTCGAGAAGGCAGTCACGCAGCGAGAACTTGCGGATACCGCAGAGCGTGTCCTGGACGATGCCCATCACTGGCTTGTTGGCCTGCGGCGAGATGATCTGACGCGGAACCCACGCAATCTGCGAGAGCTCAGCTCGCGTCTCCTCGCTTTGCGGCACGTGCAGGTTCATCTCGTCGCCGTCGAAGTCGGCATTGTATGGAGGCGTGACACTGAGGTTGAGACGGAAGGTCGAGTAGTCCATCAGCTTGATGCGGTGCGACATCATCGACATCTTGTGCAGCGAAGGCTGACGGTTGAAAAGTACGTAGTCGCCGTCCTTGAGGTGACGCTCGACGATCCATCCAGGTTGCAACGCCATGTCGCTGCGACGGTTATATTTTAGGTCGATACGCTCGCCCGTGTCACGAATCACGTACTTGGCACCCGGATAATCATTAGGTCCGTTGCGCACCAGCTCCGAGAGCCACGCACGGTTATAGGGGGTGACGCGCTCGGGGTAGGTGAGGTTGCGCGCGATCGACTTGGGCACACCGACCTCGTCAAGCTCGAGCAGCGGATCACCCGTGATGACGGTACGAGCCGAGAAATTGACTCGCTTACCCATGAGGTTACCACGCAGACGACCCTCCTTGCCCTTCAGACGCGCGCGGATCGACTTGATGGGTCGGCCGCTCGACTGCATCGCCTGCGGCTGACCGGCAATGTCGTTGTCCATCAAAGTCGCGCAGTGGAATTGGAGCAGCTGCTCAAAGTCGGCAAGAATGTGCGCCGGCGTACCCTCTTGCTCCATCTTCTTGAGCGTCGCATTCGCACGGATGATGTCGGCCAGCTTGTACGTCAGATCGTCCTCGCCTCCGTCCTGCACCGACGGTCGCACTGGCGGTGGAGGCACGGGCATCACTGTGAGAATCATCCAGTCTGGCCGTGCGTTCTCCTCCGAGAGTCCCAGTGTAGCAATGTCTTCACCGGCCATCTTCTTGAGAATGGTGTGCGCCTCGGAAGCCGGCAGTGGTCGCTTTTCGGGTTGTGCGATTGCGCTCTCCTCGCCATCCTCATCGTCACCCTTGCCCTTCTTCCACTGCGTGAAGAGCTTCAGTCCCTCGCGACGAATGTTGGGCTGAGCGCGTCCACATCCACCGTGTCCCGGCTTGGCGGCCTCTTCAAAGCCCATTTCGTCCTCGTCCTTGGGCTCGTCGGCCTCACAGACCATCTTCTTCGAGCAGTACTCCCAGACACGCTGGAAACGCCGTTTTCTGCTGCCGCGCGTGGCTTTGACGATCTGATCAAACACCGGGTCCGTTGCCTGGGGAAAATTCGACAAGAAGCAACAGCAGGCACGAATCACCCGATGTACAGAGAGAGAGAAGCTGGTAAGCGCAAGTGTTCGTGAGACAGCTCGACGCGAGAGCAAGAGCACTGAGGCTGCAGCGCGCATGCTCACAAGCGAGCCTGGCTAAAGGAGAGGTAAATCACATACCGTATCAGCCTTGAGCTTTCCGCAGTGGAAGCAGACACACTCAAGAATCTTTTTCACCTTGCCGAGGTAGCCTATGTGGAAAACGGGCTTGGCCAGGTCGATGTGGCCAAAGTGGCCGGGACACTCCTGATGGCCCTCGCCACAGGTCTGGCACTTGTAGTTGCGGTCCAGCGTACCGAGACGCGGATCCGAGAGACCGCCGATCCTGGCCTTGCCCGCCTCATCCTTGACCTCGGGCACCTCGATCTTGCAGACCGAGATGGCTCTCTGTTACATGTGCACAGGGCAGCACGGCGGATGAATGACCGAATAGGAAAGTTAGTAGACAGAAGAGGAGGATGTCCGCGTACAGAGCAGCGCACGACCCAGCAGAGCAGGAAGATGTGGTGACCGAATCCGGGCCGATGGAGACGGGTCGATGGAGAAGATCGCAAGCACATTTGACAGTGAATTCATGATAGTGAGGAGAAGCCTGCAGTGTCAGCGTCCGACAGCCAGTCTGTGAGAGGCACCCCTCGGCGTGGAGTAAAAACAAAAAAGAGGTGGGATGTGCCCATGGCAGCAATACCTACGATCTCTTCTGGACTCAAGATACCGAACTGCACCTCTCGCACGGGGCGGATAGGTGCAGACGAATGAGCAAACGATTGACCGGCTTGAGCACTCATGACGGCGAGCTCAGCGGCGATGTGGTCGTTTTGTTCTTGGGTTTCTCTTTGGGTCGTCCAACTGGCAGAAGAGCCTTAGCAAAAAGGTTCGCTCCGCAAAGGAAAAGATCGGAGGAGTGCCGAGACTCGGACAGCACCAACTGCGTCAACCGCGTGCACGCCCAAGATGAGAGTGTACAAATGTGACGTCAGGTCGAGGTTCAACGTTGCAACGGAAGGTGGTAGCAGAACGGTCGAAATAGGTAACGAGAGGACGGGTTTCCAATGGTCGAACAGATTGTTTCTGACGGGCCTCAAGTTGGCTTGCTTCAAGTAGCTGATGCGCGAAGTCCAAACAGGGATGATAGCCAGCAAATTGGTTACGTTGATTTTGTTTTATCGTTTCAGAGGCGGAGACGAGACGTCGGAACGGATGGATGATTCAGGGATATGAAGAGGCAAATATTGAAAGAAGGCGAAATCTGGCGGGGCGTGGCACGATGATGAGGAAAGCGGTGACGATGCTTTCCGATCGAGGCGATGAAGAGAAAGGTCGAGAAATGATCAAACGAGCGAAAGAGGTGTGATCGTCAGGCGAGACGACAGAAGGGAGAGACAAGGTCGGATGCGAGGCGGCCACCTTTGGTCGGACAACAAACAGCGTGAGTCACGAAACAGAGGTGGTGAGTGTGAGGTTAAAGGCCAAGCAAACGAAGTTGACGATCGCAACGACGAGAGCGACGATGGTGATGGTGGCCAGCCAACAGTGGAGATGCAGTGCGCAGTCGAGGATGATGGCGACGGCGACGATGGCCACCGCGGGCGCAAACACGACAGCAGCCACACAGCGAGTGAGAAAGAGGGAGAGAAAGGACTGCGCAAGAAGATACGGAACAGTACAGTACGGTACTGTAGTCCTGGCGAGAAGGGGATTAGGCAGTCAAGCAGTCAAAAGTCCGGCGTGGGCGGCGATGGCGAATACTTCAAGAGCTCGGGCAGAGTGCCTCGTGTAGGTTGGGCAGTCGTGATTTGTGTCGATTCCGCTCGTTGGACTGGGTCGCGGCCGCGGCTGAGGGCAGCTAGAGGGCGGACGTGGGTGCTGCTGCTGAGTGTACTGCATCGTACGCGCGCAGAGGCAAGGCCCAATCAGCGGGCCAAGAGGAGGCGGCATTAGGCCAGCGTGCCGTGCAAGCTTCTGGCGTCAGGCCCGGATTTCCAAGTCGAATCTTGTATTTGCACTACAGACTCCTTCTTATTTGCCCTCCTCCCTTTCTATCTGGGCTTGTGTCACCTGTGTATTATTCACTTCGCTGGGTCGCGTGCGAAGGGAGTGCTAGGAAAGGACCTAACAGCTACATTCTGTGCCGCTGACGCTGTGCTGGTGATCGGCCGGAATCCTGCTCAGCACACAGAGTACACCGTAAAGTGTGCTCAGTCGGCAAACTTGATTGAAAGAAAGTTGGGTCTGATTTCTGTTAGAGTCTCAATAATGGGTTGTGCGTTTTTGGCGATTTCTCGCGAGAATGGGACTCTCGATGCTGAGCTGCCCGGCGTCGTGGATCAAGGCTGGACCCTTGGCGTTGCGGATACTGTTGCATTTTATGTTGGCATTTGCAGTTGCCCGGCCACCCCTTTCTTTGTGGGCCAGTTCCCGTTCAGGTCACAGGCTACACTCGCGCTGGACTACTGTAGTGCCGCGTGGCTGTCATCTATCATGAGCACGGACGGCGCAGCACAGGTACTACAGTGCCGTAAGTGTGGTGGAGATTACTACTGTACTGTACTATATACAGTACTGTACGGTGCGGTGGCTGCACCCTTGCTTGTCTGCTTGCGTCAGTGCACAGCCGAACTACTACTGTACTGTACTGTACGGCTCCTGTACAGTACAGTACTGTAGTTCCTTCTTGCACTCCGCACTTGACTATCGTCCATCCTTCCGTCCGTCGTGTCGTTCGACTCTTTTGCTCCAACAAGCTATCATCAGCTTCGCCGCCGTGGGGCTGATATATCTGGACCAACGATATTTTCCGTCGGCGACACTCGATTCTCCCTCACAAACCGTCGCCAGCAAAGCTGCAGTGTCAACCACCACGAGTCCGACTTCCTTCATCTTTCTTCCTGATTTGCATCGACGTTGTGACCTTCTCTCTCTGCCTGAAAATCGGCTTATCTGGCAGTCACTGTCATTCTCGCACCTCTTGCCTCGGGGAATACCGCTACCCTCAGCACCGTAACATCGTACGTTGATGAAATAACGGTTGAGCTGCACTCTTTCATCGTGCTCGTATATCGATCATAGTCCCTCCTGTTCGTCACTTGCCCCTGCAATAGCACAACAAGACGTGCGTTTTTTTTTTATCCTGTTCTGCGCGAAGACCGCATATCACACCTCCAAAAGCAACTGATCCCGCGGCATGTCGGCGCTGTGGTCTGGTTGGGGCGCCGACGCCTTCACCGAGCAGGTGGAGAAGGCCACGTCGGAGCTGCTGCCCATCGGTTCGGAGGACATCGCCCTCAACCTCGAGATCTGCGACCAGGTTCGCGCCAAGCAGGTCCAGCCAAAGCAGGCGATGCAGGTGATCAAGCGCCGTGTCAGCCACAAGAACCCTAACGTGGTTCTCCTGGCCCTCGGTCTCACCGACATCTGCATCAAGAACGGTGGAGACCACTTTCTGCAGGAGGTGGCCTCGCGCGAGTTTATGGACAATCTCGTTTCCGTTCTCAAGAGCCCTTCGGGCGTCAATCACGATGTCAAGGCCAAGGCTCTCGGTTTGATCCAGAGCTGGGCCCAGATCGCTGAGGCCAAGCCAGATCAGATGGAGTACATCATCTCGGTATACAAGTTGCTAAAAAGTGACAGCCGCTTCGAGTTCCCGCCGCGTGATCCCAATGTGGTCGCCTCAGCTGCCCTTGTGGAGACCCTCACCGCACCCGAATGGGTCGACGGCGAGGTCTGCATGCGCTGCCGCACCGCCTTCACCACCTTCAATCGCAAGCACCACTGCCGCAACTGTGGTAACGTCTTTTGCCAGCAGTGCTCGAGCCACAACATGTCGCTGCCTTGGTTCGGCATCGGTCAGGACGTACGTGTCTGCGATGGCTGCTACAATCGCAAGGGCCCGCCCAAGAATGCTACCAAGCTCTCCCGCTCCAAGAGCGCCGGGTCGACGTCGTCGTCGTCGCAGCGGTACAACCCATCTGGTCGCGGAGCTTCAGCCTCGCATCTTCACCAACGCTCATCAACTCTTGGCTCCAGCCCGTCCAAGTCCAGTCGCCGCAGCGCCGCCCGTCAGAAGGAGGAGGACGACCTGGCAATGGCCATCAAGCTCTCGCTCGAGAGCTCCGGCCAGTCTTCTGTTCCGACCTCTTCTCGACCAGATGCCTTCTCGACGCCGAGCCAGCCGTCAGCGGCGCGAGGCTCTTCCAGTACCCAATCCAACGGCCGAATGCTCGAGGGCACCGATGCCGAAGATGATCCGGACCTGGCGGCTGCCATCGCTGCCAGCTTGCGCGACTGGGCGCCACCGCAGCCAAGCGCTCCTGATGGCCTGAATGATGCCGCGACTGCACCT
The DNA here is from genome assembly GCA_003144125.1 of Testicularia cyperi. Lineage (NCBI taxonomy): Eukaryota > Fungi > Basidiomycota > Ustilaginomycetes > Ustilaginales > Anthracoideaceae > Testicularia > Testicularia cyperi. The sequence continues at coordinate 3,741,452 of KZ819188.1, forward strand.
GGCCCGCCCGTACCTGGCGCGACCGGCGGCGCTCGCTCGGATCTTCCGCTCCCACCCTCGCTCGATCTGGCACCTCAGGACATTGACAACATCCTCACCTTCTCGCAGACGGTCCAGGCGCAGCAGGCGCACAACCATCGCACGGGTATGCACGGCGCTCCGCTGGATCAGCGCACCCAGGCACTCTACGAGAAGGCCTCCTCGGCCCGGCCGCGCGTGGCTCGCAACCTCGAGGAGGGCCACCGCAGACACAACGTGCTCGTGTCGATGCACGACAAGCTTAGCGAAGCCGTCAAGCTCTACGACCAGCTGCTTGACGCGCAAATGTCACGCCCGGCTCAGCTCTATGCGTCGGCGTATCCTGGTTATGGCCCTGCTGCCAATCCCACAGCAAACGCCTACACGCCTTATGGCTATGAGAGCACACCGACGCCAAGTCACGCCGGCGGCGTGCCCTATGGCCAGTTGCCCCCACAGCAACACCAGTATCCGTCGTTCCAGCAGACACAGCAGCATCCCGCCCATCAACACGCCCTGTCTCCCGCGCCGTCGTCCCTCTACCCGCAGGTTCAATCTAATCCGTCTGCGTACCCATCCGCTTCCGGATACCCTGTTTCCCCTACACCCGTCGGAGCGGCCGAATATGGTCTCGCCCCTGTCGCACCATCCAACGGAGCATATGCCAATGCACAGCCCAGCGGATACGAGATGCATGGGAGCCAGCCACCGCAATACGAGGCGCAACACCAGGGACAGCCATACACACAACATCAGCAGCCTTATCAACACGTACAACAACAGCAGCCGTACGAGGCCGGACCCATCTCTCCCAGCCAGTCGATGTACTCTATGCATCAGCAGCAGCAGCAGCAGCCAGAGGCTCCAAGCCAGCAGCACGAGTTGCACCAGCAACACTCGTCCCAGCCATCGCAGCAGGCGTCCACTCCGTCGCATGTTCGACCTGAGCTGCAGGTCCAGACCCAGCCCGAGGCACCAGGAGCACCACATGCACAGCATGCACAGCAATATCCGAGCTCGCCAATGTCGCACGCTCAGCAGCAACAACAATCACAGCCACCTCAGACACAGCAGCAGCAGCAGAATCCACCGCCGCCACAAGCGCAGCATGCCAAAGCGGATCTGGGCCACCTGCCGCTGTTCCCTGTAGCTCCTCATGCCGACAACCGGCTGGGCCCGAACAGCGAGGCCATTTCGCCGGCGGTGAGCCTCCACACGAATGCGCCTTCGTCGGCAGGCATGTGGCAGACTTCGCCCGTCAAGGGTCCCAACGCGCCCAACGGCATCGCCGAGTCGCCTTTGATCGAGCTCTAAGGGTACTTTTTGGACCCGACCGTGTCCTCCTCCTTCTTATCTGTCATTATTCGCTTCAGGGTGATCTGTCTCTCCCCCTCTTCCCTCCATGTGAAATGACACTGATGCCTGCCTTTCTTCAGATGTGTCTCTACCAGTCTCGCGAAGGAATTGATGTTGGAAAACTGCGCGGTACGTGGGAAATTACGTCCAGGTCGAGTTGGAGTTTGCGGTGATTTTCGGTCCTATTTCTGTGCCATGTTTAAAACAAGATATGACGAAGAGGGGTTTTTTTTGGCAATGACAAAATACACGTGTCTAACACTTCTTTCTAAGTCAAGGTACAGTACGAACCTTCTGTGCCGCCCTGTTGCCAGCAGAGACTCTCTCGGGGAGGAGGATATCTACGACCCCCCGTGTCAAGAGCTGACGACGTCGCTTGGCATCGAGTAGTCTGCCCCGTCATGAGTGTCAATCGTACCACCTCAGTAGAAGTGCAGAAATGGACATGACGGAAAGGGCATCAAACAAAGGCCGTGCTCTGTCAAGGCCCGAGAGGCATGGATCTGACGTCGAAGAACACGGCCATTGACTTGGTCGATGGTCGCACCCGGGTTGGATAGCTGCTCGGTACGTGACACGGGATTAAGACAATACTACTGTAGCGGCATGTGTGAGAGGTGACTCGCACGTCGAGTCAGTCTCGAGTCAACGCCAGACGCAACGGCAACGCTGCTCTCCATGCAACGAGGGTCGCAAGACGAGGTATTCCAATTATCGCGGCAGCACTCACTCCGTGCCTGGTGGTGCGGGAGCTCTCTCTGGCTGTAGGAGGAGTCTAACGCCACCGCTCTGAGCTTGATGGCTGAGTCGCGCGGCCGGTGTGGCAGTATCCGGGCACTAGAGCGCATGCTCCCAAGATTCAGGGTCCAGCAGTGACGCGGAGGGGCAGGTACAGTACTCTCACCCATACACGCTCATTTCGGCGTGGACACCGATGCAGATGCTCGCTCTACCTGGCTCGTCCTCACCACACACTTTCTGGCCAGGTCATATTCGACCGCGAAGCTGCGAAGATACAGTATGAGAATCAGGGCTACCAATGTCGGGAACAGTTCCGTACGACGATCCGACGTGCAGGTGCGGTTTGCAAAGAAGAATTGAAAAAAAATGAAACGGACGGCAGAGACAGGGCCAGGGCAGAAATTCACCGGAGCACCATGAGCCGAACCAACCAAATGAATCCAGCCGGCTATCTGGCACGACGATTTGTCTATTGTGTGCCGCAGGGGTCTCAAGCAAGCAGGCAAGCGAGACCGTACATCGTTGCGACGCTCCTTGACCTCGCTGCCCTGACTGCTGCTTTGTTCTTGTCGCGCCCGTCCAAATCTCGACAGCTCCACAGCAGGCCAGACAGCAATTCGCTCCGACGTTGAGCCGTTTGTACCGATCGGTTCTCAAGGTTGCACGGCAAGTGTGGCTCCTTTGTTGGACCCTGTCGAAAGACGTGGGGTCCGTCTCCCCCAACTGCCTTGTTCTAAGCTGTACACTTCTTGCTCTTCCTCGCCTTTCGAAGTCGGCTTGAAAGCGAGGGTATAGCGCACGCCTAGGTGTGACTGGAAGAAGACTCATGCCCCATCGAGTCAATACAGTACTGTACTTTGACACGGGTGAAACCCGCTGGACTATAAGCTCCGGTCGGATGAGCGGCGTGACTGAGATACGCAAGTGGCCGGCCTTTGACGCTCTACCTGCCTCTCTGTGCTGGCGGTAGACGTCGATAGGCGGGCGAGCACTTCCGTTCCGCCTGTCGCAAGAGAAGCAGATGTCCGTAACCTACTCGCTGAGATCAGAGAAGTGGCATGGATCGTACGCAGTAGCTGTGTACTTGCTCGCTGCAAGAGATGCGAATTGCCCCATGGTGTCGGCTGCAGTGCGCCGTGCAGGTTCTCAGCCGCATCGCGAACAACTCGCCAACTGTGCAGTCCGGCCTGCAGCAGCGTGGAGGAGCGTGCTAGCCGACGCGCCTGGCTTTGCCCTTTGCAGGTGGTTGCTTGCTGACCGACGTCCAGAAAAAAATAAAAAGTTCGTGGAGTGGTCAGCGCCGATCTGAACAAACACAATAAATAAAATGACCCAAGGCACACGCGCGGCACACGAGCAACAAAACCCTGTCCGGCAACTACTGTACTACAGTACTTTACTGTAACCTACCCTGCCTTGTCCCTTTTTGTGTCTCTTCTGTCTGCACTCCGCCGGCCACGACCTAGCCAATCCACTACTCGCTTCTCTGTCATCCGGTACACCAGAAAATTCGGCGACGTGTTCCACCTCGCTGATCTTCTTGCAAGCACGTACACCCCTGTCACGCATCTGCGCCCGACTTGTTGTTTGCTGCCATCCTCACGCCGCCACTACCATCATCACCGACATCACCACCGCCGCTACTCTCGGATCGGTTCCAATCTGTATTTCGGATCTTTTACAATCACATCGGTCTCTGAACTGTGAGGAACATTGAAATTCAGCCAAGACGGACGACCCAAGCATTACGTGGACTCCACCTCCACCGCGATTGCAGCTATAGCAATTCATAGCTCCATCCAAGGTCATCACAACGCTTTTCGGCTCCCGCTGAGCTCTGCATAGACTGGACGAGCGAGGTCAATCAGTCCTCCTGACTCTTCTGAACAGCATTTCACGACAGAACGTGCCTGACTGCACGGACGGAGACTCGCCTCAGCACCTTGCGAACAGCCTCGTGATTTTCATCCGGAGCCCTCTGCCGGAACGCAGCAACCGTATCTCTCAATCAGTCGTCCACCTTGTTTGCACCAACATCTTCAACCGCTCCGTCAAGCATGACTGGCCCCACCACGATCTGTGCGGGCCAGCCCGTTTGGAATGGTCTTGACTTTGATTCATGTTTCCAAAAGCAGATCCTCAATACAACGTTACCCCTCTCAGCAGTCGTTCTGTCGGTGTCGCTGCTCTTCCTACATCAGCTGCGTCGCAAGCGCGGTCTCAAGGCGTCCGCCGAGCATGTCGCTACACTTGATCCCGGCGCGTCATCCTTCTCGCTCGCCAATGGCGGCCACGGTCGTTCTTCAAATCATCATGCACCACGTCAACGGAAAGGCTTGACCACATTCCCTGGTCGCATCCTCAGTGCCATTCTTCCATGGAACTCTTCGCGTCTGCTTCCGCCACCGGCGCAATCGAATGCGCCAGATGTCCGCACCAATGGCGCAAGTAAGAAAGATCTTGCAACATCGCAGGCCGCCCTCGAGGTCTTCCGCACCGAGAACGCGGTCATTCTTAACGAGGTGCATCTTACTCCTTTGCACGGCGGCAGCATTGATACCACCAAGCGCATGCGTCGACTCGAGCTGGTTCGTCGCATCGTTGACACCATTGGCTCAGTGGTGCTTGCGGCGGTGCACGCCGGCGATTGGGCAACGGGCTGGCGTAATCGTGGCTACGAGTTTACCTGGGCGATCATGTGGTTCTACCTCGCGTGCCTCTCGGCCTATTCGCTCGCCACTTCGCACTCTCTCTTTGCGCACAAGGTCGCGCTCATGGCCATCTACATCGTCGTTACTGTCTTTAACCTCCGAACCGCGCTGATTGCGCATCATGCCCACCCCGACGCCGTCTCCCGTGGACCCATTGTCCTCACCGCCGTCGAGCTCGCTCTCGGCGCGGTGGTTGTCTTGCCAACGCTCTTCTTCCCGCTGCAGTCGAAGCTTTCACGCGACCTGCGAGCCATCTATACCACCATGTCTCCCGAGACTGAACACGGTGTCCCAGGTACCGCCTTTCCTTCGCCACGTCTCCGGTCCGTCGACGGCACCAGCCGCGACGGCGTTGCTGCCGCAGGCAAACCGACTGCAGCCGAGATTCCGAGCGCAACCACGGCTCCCATTCCGGCGCCCGAGGACACGGCATCGCTCTTCGAGCGCGCCACCTTCGGCTACATCACTCCAGCGATCGTCAAGCACTATCGTGTGCAGTTCACTCTGCCGGCCATTCCCGACCTCCCCGTAGCAGACAAGGCTGCGGCCGTCGTTGCCTGCTTCCGCGCCTACACTTCGGTCTCGTCCGACGAAGGCGCAAAGACTCGCTCCGGAGGCAACACAGCCTCGCGCTCAGCTCCCCGTCATCGCCTCACTGAGGGTTTGGCGCCCTCTGATCGACCGCTCTGGCGTCGCCTTTTTGGTCACTTCCGCGGCCTTCTGGCCCTCCAGTTCTTTTGGGCGTGTCTAGAGGCTACACTGACGCTGGTGCCGCCTTTCTTCCTGCAAAAGGTCCTTGCCTTCATTGCTCAGCGCGGCGAGCAGAGACGCACCGGCGACTACAGCGGCGCTGAACCTCTACACCTCGGCATCCTCTGGGCGTTTGGCATGCTTGTCGGGCAAATTTCGGCCTCGATCTCTTCGTCGCAGGCCCTGTTTGTCGGCCGTCGGATCTGCATTCGTCTGCGTGCCATCCTGATCACCGAAATTGTCACCAAGACGCTCCGCCGTAAAGACACTGGCAGTACCGGCGACAAGAACGACGAAAAGACGGACAGCGAAGCTGCAAACGAAGCTGCCCAAGGTGTTGAACCGACCAAGCCCGCGTCTCAGTCGTCATCGTCGAAGCGAGCCACTGACGGACAGGTGGTCAATCTCATTTCGGTCGATGTCTTCAAGGTCTCGGAGATTTGCGCCTACCTACACTTCCTGGCACCCAAGGCTCCGCTCGTTATCGGCCTTTGCCTTGTATACCTCATTACACTGCTCGGCTGGTCTGCCGTCATTGGCTTCGGAGTGCTGGTTGCCTCGCTGCCCATCCAAACGCTCGTGTCGCGCTGGTTTGTGCGTCTGCAGAAGAAGCTACTCGAGACGACCGATCAGCGTCTCAATTTAGCAACCGAGGTGCTTGGCTGCATCAAGACGGTCAAATTCTTCGCCTGGGAGACCTCTTTCAACCGACGCATGGATGAGGCGCGCCAGCGCGAGCTCGACGTGCTTGCGCTCCGCTATCTGGCCTGGCTCTGCAACACTTTTACGTACATGGGCACACCCATGCTTGTCACGTGTGCCACGTTCGGTGCTCACACCAAGCTCTTCCACCAGCCACTCACCGCCGAAAAGGCTTTCACCGCCCTGGCCCTCTTCAATACTCTCCGCAACCCTCTCGATGCACTGCCCGACATGATTGTGCAGGTACTCAACTCGCTTGTCTCTGTCCGCCGCATCGATGGCTACCTCCGCGAGGAGGAGACGCAGAAGTACCAGCAGCTACTTCACAACGGCGAGGCCGATGACGACGAGTACGACATTGACAGTGACAACAACGGACTCACCAACGAAGTCGGATTCGAGGATGCCAGCTTCACTTACGCTGAGGGCGAGGAGCCAATCAACGACGCTGACTTTTGCCTTCGCAATCTCAATCTGCGCTTCCCCGTCGGCCAGCTCAGCATCATTGCTGGTCCCGTAGGAGCCGGTAAGACGACGCTCCTGCTGTCGCTGCTCGGCGAGACTCGTCAGCTGAGTGGACGCACGTTCATGCCCTGCCCCGTGGCGCGCGTGACTGCACCCGTGGATCCAACCACTGGCCTCAGCGAATCGGTGGCATACTGCAGCCAGAGCCCATGGCTCCTCGGCACCACGCTGAAGGAAAATATTCTCTTTGGTTCCAAATATGACGAGCGACGCTACCGCGCCTGCGTCAAGGCCTGCGCTCTCGAACCGGATCTCAAGATTCTCGAGTACGGCGACGAGACCGAAGTGGGAGAGAAGGGTACCTCGCTGTCTGGTGGTCAAAAAGCCCGTATCGCTCTGGCACGTGCCCTTTATTCGTCGGCCCGCCACATTCTGATTGACGATGCGCTCTCGGCAGTCGACAGTCACACCGCCAAGCATCTCTATCGCTACGCACTGAAGGGTGCTCTTGCACGCGACCGCACCATCATCCTTGTCACGCACGCTATTAGCCTATGTCTTCCTGGATCCGCCTTTGCCGTCGCCATGGACAACGGCAGTGTGGTTGTCGCGGGCACTCCGAGCGTGGTCAATGCCACAGGTATCTTTTCAGATGAGGGCGAGGCGCTACAGACGAGCCTCAAAAACGGAGAGCACGCCTCGAGTGAGGACCATGACGAGCCCACCATTGAGGAGCTGGCCGCCGGTGGATCTGACGAGGCCGAACGCGAAGAGATGGCAAAGAAGCTGGAAAAGAAGCGTGCCCACACCAACGAGGAGACCTACAGCTCTGGCTCGGTGGGTAAGAGAAACTACGGCCTCTACCTCGGCTCAATTGCCTCCAAGGCCGGCTATGCCGCTCTCATCTGGGCATCGCTGTTGGTCTTTTTCTTGGCTGTGCGATCACTCGACATTGGCTCGGGCGCTTGGCTCATGCGATGGGCCGGGTCCCACGACTATCGCGAGAGGGGTGCTGGAGAAAACGCTACGGCTTTTCGCACACTGGCAACTCAAAGCGCAGAACATGTTGCGCCTCAGCCCCTGCAGCAGCAAGCCTCCGGCAACGTCGACTCTGCAGGAATCTACCGATTCATCACCACGCCAATTGTCGACACGATCTGGTCCAGAACTAGCCGTCCGTCGCTCGCAGACGTAGGCCGATTCCGACTCGAGTCTTGGCTCGGCCAGACACGCGAGCCTATGGATGCCTCCATCGCGCCCGCAAGCGTGGCGTCCAACCGTAGCCAGAGCACGTTCTCTTCGGCCATGCAGCGACACACGCAGCAAGTCTTGTCGCTCGACGCTTCCAACCAGATCGTCTTCCAGCCGGTCCAGACGTCACATGAAGCTGCCAAGGAAATGGCGACCTCCTCGTCATCGACGAGCCGCTCTGGTGCAGATCTAGACACCTACTATCTGAGCATTTATCTGCTCATCTCGGTGTCGTTTATGGTGATGGCCGTCATGCGCGACGGCTACGAGTTCTGGATCTCGCTGCGTGCTTCTCGTGCACTCTATCGCAAGCTCACTGACGCAATCCTCAACGCGAAGCCCCAGTTCTTTGACCGCACACCCGTTGGCCGCATCATGAACCGACTCTCGAAGGACATTGAGACCATCGATCAGGAGATGGCCGTCTGCATGCTCTTCCTGCTCGAGTGCTCGCTGACTGCTGTAGCCATTCTGCTGCTCATCTGCTGGGCCACGCCCATCTTTATCCTGGTCGCAGCCATCGTCGTGTGCGTATATGCCGTCATTGGTGCGCTTTACCTCGTCAGCTCGCGCGATCTGAAGCGCATCGAGTCGGTCGAGCGTTCTCCTATCTACACCGTTGTCGGCGAGGTGCTCAATGGCTGCGTCATCATCCGCGCCTATGGCGATGCTGGTCGATTCACACGCCACTGTCTCCGTCTCGTAGACAAGGCCAACCGCGCGTTCTTCTTCTTGTGGTATGAGAACCGCTGGCTCTCCATTCGCGTCGATGTCGCCGGTGCTTCGGTCGCCTTTCTCTCTGCCCTCTTCCTTCTGCTGCGACCCGACATTGAGGCGAGTCTGGCCGGCTTTGTGCTCGCCTATGCCATCACGTTTGTCGAGTCGGTGCTGTGGATCGTACGCATGTACACCCAGACCGAGATCAACATGAACTCGGTCGAGCGCATCAGCGAGTATCTCGACCTCGAGCCCGAGAACCAGTCTGGTCGCGAACCACCGGCGTACTGGCCAAGCAGCGAGGGCAAGATCGTGATCAAGAACCTGGCGGTTCGATACACACCAGAATTCCCACGTGTGCTCGACGGCATCGACCTGGAATTTGCACCACGCGAGAAGGTTGGCATAGTCGGCCGCACGGGATCGGGCAAGTCGACACTGGCACTTTCCTTCTTCCGATTCCTCGAAGCCGAACAGGGCACGATCGAAATCGACGGCATCGACATCTCGCAGATCCCAATTCGCACGTTGCGACAGCGACTCACGGTTATCCCACAGGATGCTCAGCTCTTCAGCGGCACGGTTCGATCGAACTTGGATCCTTTCAACGTTTACGACGATTCCGAGCTTTGGCGGGCTCTTGAACGATGCCGACTGGCCTCGCTTACCACGCCTGCCGCCTCTCGCGCCGTGAGCCGTGGACCCAGCCGACCCGCCTCACCAGCACCGGGCCAGAGTGGATCCAACGTTAATGATGACGGCAACGAGGAGGGTGACGCCGAGATGTATGGCCGCACCAACGTCATCACCTCGCTCGACGCGATTGTCGAGCAGGGCGGCCGCAACTTTTCAGCGGGTCAAAAGCAGCTCCTTGCGCTGGCACGTGGTCTGCTCAAGCTGCGCGACAGTCGAATCCTGCTGTTGGACGAGAGTACAGCCAATCTGGATTCGGCGTCAGATGCCCAGATCCAGAAGACGATTCGACAGGAGATGGCACCGCAGGCGACCATTATCACGATTGCACACCGCATCAAGACGATTGCCGACTACGACAAGATTGTGGTGCTCGGCAAGGGCAAGGTCATTGAGACTGGCAGCCCACTGGCTCTGATGCAGGACGAAAGCTCGGTCTTCCACTCCATGTGCCAACAGAGCGGTGAGATGAGCGAGCTCCTCCGCATCGCGCAACACGCAGATGCACAGCGCAGCAATGACGCCGCCGCCGCCGCCGCCAGCTCGTAAGCATTCGATCGCTTTCTTGCATTGCCGCCCGCATCAAGGCAGACTCAAATCGGATCTTTGCCTGCAGCAGGTGCCCGTGCAAGTGCTTCCATGGCCTATTCATTGTGTATAAGAACCCGTCTTCCGCAATGAGATTCTTCAGTGAGATTATTCATGACCATGACCAAGACAATATTACATAGAGTTTGCAACCACCACCACGGTATTCAAAGTGTGCAGAGCGTCAGGAACTCTGTACCATTGATCAAGAACCAGCACACTTGCAATGCCGTGGGGAAGGAATCGATATCCTTGTTTTTGCCATCGGTACAAAGTCGAGGAAGTTGCTAGCGTCCGGAAATCGAGTGACAGGACTGTTAGCCGTGTGCCGCTTTGACCCAAGCGCCAAGGTTGGGCCAAGCAGGGTTTGCGCAAAGCACGAGCAAGACGCAGGAACGCGGCTCGGCCGTGCCACCGAGTAAGCCGAGCAGCCGAATACTGTACTGTGCACCTTGATGTTGTGCCTGCCTCTCTGTCTCTCTGTCCTACATGCTTTTTTTATCTTTATTTATTATTTTACTTTATTTTATTTATTTAGATTGGTGCGATTTGTTCGAGCTAGACACACTCTTGTGCCGGAAATGTTTGTCGTCTCTAGGTCTCGACTTGAGCTGCACGCAACTTGTAAGGCTCTCGTAGCTCGGTCGCACAAACCATGAATCTGTCCGGAATGGCAGATCGGGGAAGCACCGTCCGGCACTATCGCCTAGTGTGATACCTGCAGTGCCGAGAGACTATTGGTCTTTGCTTTTGGGTTTTGTTTTCTCGTTCTGCCTGACTGTATCGCCCTGACACATCACCTTGCCACCTTGAAGTCCAGGGGCAGAGTAAGAAGGGGTCGACGAAATAGATTGTATAGCAAGCCGCATGGCCAAGAATCGTTCTGTTTCATGCCAAGAGGCAAGGAGGTGTGGCGGTAGCCATTAACAATTTCAAAGAGCAGACAGGGCGCTTCCCCCCAGCCATGACACTCTGCAGATGGCGAGACCACGGCGCTCGCACGAAGGAAACAAAAATGCAGAGCAAAAAACAAATCCAAAGTCCGAATGGGCGGCGCAGAGGCGTAACGCAGGAGTTTGGTCTGCCGCGGAAGGAAAGAAGCTTCTCCGACCTCCTTGCTCCCCTGCTTTCTATCCAGTCGTGCTGCTTTCGACCCATGTCTCTTGCCTTGTTCCCGGAATTTACATGGCCGTATGCTCTGGCACCATTGTGATCATACTGTGCATCCTGATTCAAGAGCTGACAATGCCGGAACAAGGTGTAGCACAGGTACGGGCAGCATCGATATGGAGCGTCCGACCAAGTACGGAAAACGCAGGAAACAAGGTTGGCGGCGGTCTTGGCTTGTTTGTTCCTTCGAGCGCGAACGAGCCTCAGAGATTACGTACTGATGCTCGCTCGGGCTCTAATCCTGATCTTGAAGGTGCTTTGCTTTGGGTTTTCTGTGCATCTGTCAGTATTTCGCGCCTGATGAAATGGCGCCACGAGTGGGTCAAGCCGTTGCACTTGGTGTATCTTGTCTTCGCTTCATCAAATCGACAAGACGCCGATCAACCTCGGGAGACAGCCGTGCTAAGTTGCCTATCGTCTGAACCCTCCCAACTTGGCTCAGATGAAGAAGCGCTAACAGGCCACAACGCAGGCTGGTCGTTAGTGGGTGAGCCAAGGCTGGGAAATGCCAGCGAATGGAGGAGCATTCGTCAGTATGAGTATTGCTGCAATGCCGCCGTTGGTCCTGTGCGTGAAGCGGTCAGGAACTGCCGAGGCGTGCCTGATTGATCTGATCCGTGAGCCCACGGGCCCTGTGCCTTACCACCTCCTGTCTCAACCTCTGTCTGCTAACTGCTAAAAAGGGCAATATTAGAAATACAGCTACGGAACTACAGTAGTACGTATATGTACGTTGTATTATTATTATTTATTGTTATTGATTAATTTCTGTGTGGTGCTGCACCCATCTGCTGGCGGGCGCGTGGTCAATTACCGACCTCCGTTTCTGGCAGTTGGGGAGTGGTCGATTGAGTTCCAGGTCCGACAATGTGCACCTGTCCACACAATAATGCGCTCTCCCAGGGCTACTGTATTGCAGCGTTTGCCGTTTCAGACGTTATCCTGCCTCATTCCCATCCGTTTCCTTGGACTGTACCACCCTCCCCTCCTTCGTCGCAAAACTTCCCTTCAACAACCGCACACTCACACCCGTACCAACTCCTAGACACAGTCTGCACTCTTTTAGAGAAAGAGCTGCCTCGGGTGAAATTCAAGGGTCTATTTGATCCTTGCGCTCTCCTTGTCATCCGGAGCGAAAGTTGAAAAGCAGAAACTTGCGAAGCGATACTTGGGTGGTAATTGCTGTCTGTGGCTTTGGCTGGCTCGCACAACAGCACCGTCCTTGTCTCTGTGCCGGTAGCGTACAAGTCGCGCAGTTACGCTGCCTAGTCTGCAACCCAGAATCTCGCATGATTGTCCCTTTCCTGCAACACTCGCGGACCTACATCGCAGCCAGCTGGCCGCTGTAAACCCCCTCTCCACCAGCATTGTTGATCTGCACCGATCGACCCGACTTGTCCAAGCTCCGACGCTTTAGTGCCAACGGTGAACCCGACCATCCCCCTTCTCCGCCCTCCTTCCTGCCTTCCCTGCCTCCCTGCCTCCCTGCTGCCGTGTAGGCTGCTGTCTGCCCCGGGCCCGTCTCCGTCTCTCCAGTCCTCAACATCCCTCCCGCAAAGCCGTGTTCTGGCCACGTACAGTCTCGCCGTCGGCTTGACCCAGCCATACCCTTCCACCATTGTACAGAGTCCACCTGATCCTCGCTCGCCCTGCTGATTCGTGCCAGACTGTTTACTCCGCCGCTAGGCCGCAGCTTTGTTCCACTCGCTCGTCAGAGACTGTAGCTGTACGGCCTACACCTTCTTTTCATCGGCTCGCCTGCTCCGCCTGCCCCGAACCTGGTTGCCGCAAAAGCGTACAGCATGGTGCTTTGACTTTCCACTCTCTCTGCGCCTGCATCTTGTACGACATTCACACTCGCTTCGAACCTCTTCCCCTGTCAGACATCTCTCACCGCCTGCATTCTCTCCGCTCGTCTCCGACAACACAAGCCCAATCAACTTGCATCGGCCCATTGCCCATTGCCCCGCGTGCGCGCGCAAAACCCGGCCATTACTGCTGCGTCTCGTATCAATCGCGAAAACTTACCTCCATCGGTCATTGATCAACAACACCATCATCGTCACCGACATCGCCCCGGTGTAGTGCTGCTGTGACGGATCGAAAACTTGAAACTCCTCTCTGCTTGGCATCTGTTTCGGCTTTCGCCTTGTGGCACAAGCTCCTCTTACCCCCGGCTTTAAAAAGGTACCATATTTTCTGACTTCGTCAAGAACCACTGCCACCCTCACCCTTTGTTCTCAACTTCAACTCTTTCACCATATCACACGCGACGATTACGATCGCGTCCTTCCTACGATCACGATGAAGTCTGTCGGTCTTGTTCCGACTGCTGCGGTTGCCGGCTTTGCTGCCGCCGCGGTCATGGCTGTTCAGCCTGTGCTTGGCAAGAAGTCGCTCGACGTGAGCCACGAGCCACTTTCGGGCCTCTGGACTGCTGACGGCAAGCCCGCTCACCCGAGCTTCCTTGCCAACCGATGGGAGACCTCCGAGCTTCCCCTCGAGTTCCGTCGACGCGACGTCTCGGGCAGCGGATCCAAGCGAAGTTCCAAGTCGTGTCGCAACAAGAACACCAACGGCGCCGAGCACTCGTCTGCCTCGGCCACTGGCAGGCAGCATCGCAACGCCATCAGCATCCTCAACCACCTCGGCAAGGAGGCCAAGGGCTGGATCGAGGGCGGCAAGATGCACGACGAGTCGATGGGCATTGTCATTAACAAGGCCAAGGACAACTCGGCCGACAATGAGTGGCTCGTCAACGTCGGCTTCGGCACCAAGCCCCAGACGCTCAAGATGGTCTTTGACTCGGGCAGCTCCGACACCTGGGTTTACTCGCCCACCTGCTGCTACTCCGAGAACCACGCCTTCTTCGATCCCACCAAGTCGTCGACCTACCGCAACCGCACCCTTGTCGACGGCAAGGCCCAGCCTGCCGAGAAGGGCACCGAGGGTCAGGCGTGGAGCTACGCCTACGGATCCAACTCCAATGTTGCCGGCTACCTCGGCTACGACACCTTCACCTTTGGCAACCCACGCCTCCCCGTCACCAACCTGTCGCTCGGCCTGCTGACCAGCGCAACGGGCAACCGTGGTTCGCGAGGCATGGAGGGTCTCATGGGCCTCTCTGCCGGCAACGGCAGCCCGACCAAGGGTGGCTGGACCACCCCCTTTGAGGCCATGTCTTCGCGCGGCCTCATTGATGAGACCTACCTCACCGCTACGCTCACCAAGGCCAACCGCAACACTGGCAAGGGTGGAGGAGGCCGATACACCTTCGGCGAGGTCGACGACTGGAAGCTTGATGGTGACATTACCTGGACGCGTGCCCTGTCGCCCTACCTCTGGGCTGGATACTTTGACCAGATGACCATGGGTGATGAGCTCCTCTCGATTGCTCCCGGTACCAACGACCGACCGATCCGCTTCATGATCGACACTGGTTCGGCCGTCATGTTCCTGCCTCCTCCCATTGTTGCCCAGATCAACAGCCAGATCTACGGCAACTACAAGACCAACAGCACCGACGTTGCTCTGCCCTACCTCATCCCCTGCGACACTGGTCTCAAGAAGTTCGAGAAGACCGCCAAGAACCCCACCTTCAACCTGCAGATCGGAGGCACCAACTTCACCATCCCCAAGGAAGACTACGTGTTCTACGCCAACGAGCCGGTCCCTGCCGCCTCGGCTGGCGGCCGCAAAAACATGTGCTACTCGGCCTTCCAGACTGGCCCTGCTCAGATCTCCATCATCGGCCTCAGCTTCATCAAGAACCACGTCGTCGTCTTCGACCAGGGCGGAAAGAACCTCACTGTCTCGGCCCGCCGTATTGGTCTCGGTCAGCGAACCGATGTCCAGTACGACAAGTAGACAGCATACTACTGTATCACTTCTCTCGGCATGGGACGGGTCTTGGCTCGTGCCTTTCTTCCTTTTTCACCATTCTGGCTACCTACATTATTCCGGTATAGAAACCTGCCATACTGTACAAAGGGTTTGCTCGACGTAACTTATTCTTCCCTCACCCATTCACCCCCGGCATTGGTCGGGCTCAAGCTCCTCAACATCCCCGACTAGACTACATCCCAAAAGACGTTTGTTTCGTATACTATCCTTCGTCTTCTCGTTACCGACGTAAGCAGGGTTCTCTATTCTTCGCCTTCTTATTCTCTCTCTGTTCGTTGTGGTTGTCACCGTTCAATTTTTTTTATTCTGTCTTATCCAAGAGAGCTCATACGAGCACGTGGGTGTGGTCTCAAGAGCATTACTGTAATCTTTGTCTGTGTGGTGAAGACTTTTTCTGGCTGGCGAAAGCATGACTCAGAACAGTGAGGCAGTTGAATGGATAGGTGGATGGGATCTAGAATTTCGAGTACAAATACAAGGATGGAGTAGCAGAAGGGTATATGGCTAAACAAAACACGAATGCTAACAAGAGATTGCGAACAAAAGCAGAAGAAAAATGCAAGAGACTCGGGAATAGACGATCAAGAAAGACCGAGCATACCGACGCGTTGATCCATGGCGTCGTTTTCGTCGGAAGAAGGAGAAAGGGGAGGGTTTGCCGAGATGGAAAGGCCGAGGGCGCCAGAGCCGTAGCCTGGGCCCGAGCCGGTGGCTGCGGGCGAGAAAGCTGAGGAGCAGACTGCCGATGTGGATGCTGACCAGCCGGCTGCCGTTGTTGCTGCGGTTGCCGATGAGAGATGTGCGTTGTGAGCGTGGGCGTGAGCGTGGGTGGTATTGGTCGGCGTGCAGGGTCGGGATATGGTGGGCGAGGTGGAGTAGCGTGTATACGTGTAAGGTGTTCGATAGGCTGCTGCTCCTGAAGGCGAAGAGATGGGGATCACCGAGGGAGAGTTGCCAACACCTACGCCTACGCCTGCGCCGGTCGGACCTCCGGCAGCAGCGGCGACGGCCGCAGCCGCAGCTCCATATCCACCGTAGACGGACCCACTGTTGTTGAGACTAGATCCCAGATTCATGGGTGAAACAGCCCTGCGCTTGTACGGCTCGTATCTGTCTTCTCCGACCAGGATTTTTCGTTTTGCAATCCTGCTCGATCCCGGCGCAGCACCTCCCGACCCAGATGCTGACGCAGCAGAAGCCGAAGAATGCACCGCATAGATTCGAGGAGATGTCTCGACGTCCATCCCGCCAGTCGTGCCGATCCCCAATCCAAGGCCTGCAGAGCCTGGTGCCCCGCCAATGAAGCCACCGGCTGCTCCACCGGCGGCTGCACCTCGTCGAATGTTGCCCTTCTCGCGGAACCCCATCCACAGGGAACCTTTTCGTTTGGGCAACGAGTTCGAGCTTCCGACACTCGCCGCTCCGAAGCTCGTCGAGACAGTACCGGCGGCCGCCGGTGTTCCCGGACCTGCATTCCCACCAGTAGTGCCAGGGGCGCCGCTGGAAGCGCCGACGCCTTCGATGGCTGTTGCCCCATCGACGCCTCCGGCTGTGGTCGTCGATCCCTCTTGGCGGAGATCTCCCGTCGAGTCTTCCAGCATCTCGTCGTCCGCTGTTGTGGTACCGTTCGCACCGGTGTTTGCATCAGCAGGCCGAGAGTTGAACCGCTCGTCTTCTTCGTCGGAGCTTGGGCCTGTTCTGGAATAGTACACCATCACTTCTTCTCCGTCGGAAGAGAATTCGGAGCTGTCGTCATCGTCGAGGCCGTCTGCCGCAAACACCCCGCGGATGTCATCGAGATCCTCGTCGTCCCACATATACTTTTTCTTGTTACTGGAAGAGACTTTAGATCTGCCGCCAAAGAAGGGCGATCTGCTCATCTTGCTCGCGCCTGCCGAGCCAGGGTACGTGGAAGATGTAGACGAAGCTGCAACCATTCGGGGCGTTCGTGGGAGTGTCGATTCGCCCCCGAGTCGTTTCTGAAGCTTGGCCTCGGAGGCAATCTCGGAGTCTTCGGGGCGAGTCTCGTCCTGCAGAGTCGCAGCGACACGGAGCACACCGAGGTCCCGAGGCATCAGATTGCCGCGCTTGGTGACGGATCGACGTACCACGTTCCCAGACAGGAGCGAGGAGGACCGCGACCGGCTGCCGAGAGCCTGTGTGGCCGAAGGAGATCCCGACGGCGGACGCGTGGCACCGGTGGAAGAAGAGGACGAACTCTCCTGGCCAGAGTCCGACACCGACATTCTGGTGAGTGTGGGCGCTGCACTTTTCCTTATTGCTGCAGATATGGAGGGTGGGGTGCTTGGCGTCGTTGAGCCGCCGCCATTGTTACCAGCAGCGCCACCAAACAAGCCGGCTGGTGGGCCCATCAGAGGTGTACTGGGCGCTCGAGAGGCCGGCGCGCTGTCCTCTTCCATGTTCATGAGCTCGTCGTCGCCATCTTCGGCCTCATTGTTGGCTCTGTCATTGCTCGGCTTTTCTTCGTCATCAGCGTCATGGTCGAGGTGAAAGGGTGTGATCTCACGACCAAGCATGCTTGCTCTACGGAAGCGAGCCGGGGAGGCCAGTCCAAACCCAGGCGAGGTCATGTTGGGCCCTCTTCGTAACAGAGCTGCTGCAGTGGTGGGGCCGACGGAGGGCGAGGTAGCTGTATTGAAGGTGGTGTGGGAGCCAGGCCAGCCGTCAACGGGCTGAGATTGGTGCGAGGGCGATCCAGGCTGGATTGAAGCGAGGTTCAAATAGAGCGGGTTCGGCACGTCTCGGGCGGGAGGAGAGGCGGGGTTGGTGAATCCACCAATGCCGAGGCCGGCACCGTTCGATGCGTTGCCCGGGACATGCAATGGGGCGTGTCTCGGCGACTGTCTGAGCGGAGACGAAGGGAAGCCTGGCTGTGCAGGTTGGCGATTCGAGGAAGATAGGGACAATGCTATGGACGACGAATTTGATGGATCTGTCGCTGATGATGCCTGTAGGGACGGACTTGCTGGGATGCTGATAGGTACTGAGTAGTTGGCGCTTGGGAATCCGTGCTGGGCAATCTTAGCAGCCTTGGAACCAAAGGGCAGCGCAAAGTCAGAGCTGGACGATACGAAGGCACTCGAGGCCGGGTTTGTTGAAGAGTTGTTGGTAGATGGGTGTGGTTGCTGCGACTCGCGCACGCGGTTCTCGTCCATGCTTGTCGCAGCCGTGCGGTCGACGCAAGCACTTCAATCGTCGGCACAGCCAAACAGGGCAAGCGCCAGGCTTTTTACGATTGGTGTGTAGAAGATCGACCGGATCGCATGCTGTTCGAAGCAGACTGTTTGTTGTTTGAAACGATGTAGCAGTCAAGACGACATCAACGACACCCTGTCGAGGGTCCAAAGCGAAAGATGCAGATTGACAGGCAAAAGAGAGAGCAGGCAGCTGAGTCCAAGTGAGCTTCCGACCCTCACATGCGAACCCGTCTAACAGAGTACCGTACAGGCTTCGAAACTGGGCCATAACGAACACTCTGGAGAACAGCTCGGGAGAGTAAGCAGCCTAACAGCTATCGAACAGCCAGAAAAGCCTAGTTGTGAGATCCGGCTCGACAGGGTGTGCACAAAAATGTTAGGCCACTCAAGTTCTGAATCTCTTCATCTGGGCAGCTGAAGATAACCTCTGCGCCATGCACGGACATCCGCCCCGTCCCTCACAAAGAGATCAAGAACAATTGTCAGATCGGTTTCCACATCGAGCCGGATCCGAAATTCCATCGCCCCGGCCAACAGTATTGTACCTACAGCAGCTACTTGCTCATATTCGCGGTTTTGGCTTCTCGACTCCACCCCCGTATCAACATCGTCCACGATCTATTCCACGATCTGCACTGCCGGACTCGATCAACCAGCATACACACTCCTGGACCGCTACCCCCTCACCAACCTTTTCACGTATAAGAATCGACAAGATGCCGGTTCCTTTCGAGGCTGTTCTTCACATGGGTTCGTATTTCTTCCAAATCGCACCTGGCTTGGCCCGTCTCGACACAGATCCGAGGCAGACGTATTGACGACCTCGCTCTCGACTCACTTGATCGTATATGTACCTCTGATACGCCTTTTGGTGTGCCTGCGGCTCATTTGTGCTCATTCTGCACATCCAAAACGCCTCCATGAATGCTCCTGGTCACACTATTGGATTCTGCCACGGTTTCCTCTTCTATCCCTTTCCATTGTTACTCTGTCCTTACGATCCTGACGATCTACACAGGCATGGTCGTCGTCATGTTCGGCGTCGCTGGTACTGGATACAACGTCGTCCGACGTCTTGCAGAGGATGGCAAGGTAAGATCTTTCTGCACGTGTTCATGCTCTACCAATAAGGGATTATAGAGCTGACCGGCGAACCCTAATCTTTATGCGTCTTCCAACGATATCAGCCCATTCGACACTCCCTCGACGACTGGGAGCGAATGATGATGAAGCGAGATGAGAGACTCACTGGCAGCTTGAGAGGTCAAAGTGTAAGTCTCTTCTCCCTTGGCAACACCACCTGCGACTCGTGCACGTTGATTCGGCGGCTGACCATCTGCATCAATTCTCAATTGGCCTTGTTTCCAACATTGCCCGACGGACAGACCAATTCAGTTGCGCCAAAAGAGTTCGCGACGAATTCCGCGTGGTCCACCGAAAAGCTTGCGTAGATTTCACACCGGTCTTCAATTCTCGCGATTCCACGAGCTGGATTCTGTATTCTTGCCGAAATACACAGCTTCTCAACAGTCTCGACCTTTTGGCTGACTCAAACTTGAACTTCGATGAAAAGCAGAATCAAGGAAGATGTGATGACATTGCGATGGAGACGGAGGTACTCTTTTGCTACAACTACTTCCAGACCTCGACACGACGACGCAAAACTTCTCTTACGTTGACCTTCTTGTCATCGATATTTCCCAGAGCTGTGAGGAGGTCGACATATGTCTGGGAATTGGGCTGGTCGAAAGCAATCTGAACAGCCTTTGCCAGAGGTACTGTCGAAGCAACGGTACCTTCGTCCGCTTTACTTGTCGAGGAGGTAGAGGGGAGCGAAAGAAGGGTAGCGACATCACGCGCGAGTTTCCAGGGCGCCTCTGGTCGTCGACCCAGCATATGACGGTTGGACGATGCTGAGCCCGACGAGAGAATGTCCGAAACTACGCCCAGCCAACCCTGCTCGAGATCTTGCCTGAATCTGCAGCCTCCTGAATAGCTGAATCGACGTGAGCCACCGGACATGACAACTCGGTCGACAAGCGCCTGGCTCAGGGATCCCGCCACGTGACGGTAGATAGGAAGCAGAGTCTCGCCGTCCAAGACGGTAACGAGGTGTCCGAGATGCGTCGAAAACATGGACAACGCTGCGATCAGGGAAGGCGTCGGAATTGCCTCCTGTTCGGGCTCGTCGCCCGCAATGCTTTCGGCATCCGTGGCGGCGGAGGAAGAGCCATTCGCACTTGGGTGCTCCTCATCCCATCGTCTGAGCATGTAGGGTCGAAGCTGCTCGAGGATCTCGCTGATGACCAGACGCTCGATCGAGTTAGTGGCCCGTTTGGCGATTTCCTTAAACTTGTGCATGGGCTCTTCCCAGACTCCGTACCGACCGAACTCGTTCAGGATTTGTGTCTTGCCAACGTCGCTCAGCTGTGGCGTGCCTACTCCCGCACTGCCACTTTCGCGAGTTGGGCTCGACGCCTGACGCCGAGAGTCGGATGCTAGCGGTCGGGCCACCGCAGCGCCTCGCTTGAGTCCGCGCCGAAGAAGCATTCCCAGGCTCGCTGCATCCAGCTCCCGGTCCTGCTCACTGGCCTCGTCACGTCGCAGTCCGAGTGCGAGCTGTCTTCCCTCCTCCGTGGAGTGCAGCTCTTCGGACATTTCGACGAAAAAGACCGACTCGGACCAGCGCTCCAGCTCGGAACACACGTACTGGGCCGAGAGCAGCGCCTTGACAAGGCGTCCCAGACCTCGGAGACCTTTGACCATGTCAGAGTCACTGGTCGGGTTGGCTACGCCGGCAACCGCAACAATCTCGCCGGGCATAGCGCGTGCAAATGCCGAAGAGAGCGACTCGAAGGCGTCCAGACTCTTGGTGAGGCGCACGGCATAGCTGCGGAGAATCGGCAGTTGGACGATGGCGAGAAAGGAAAGGCGCTGTGAGAGAGAGGGCAGAGGCTTGTACCGCTCCGAGACAGCTTCGAGAATGTCGATCACTGAGCGAGCCGACTTTGTCGTTCGTCGCTCGAGGTGCGACGCATCGCCGTTGCTGGCATCATTTCGCGCATCGCCAGCTGAGTAGAAGACCTGCTGGTCGTCGTCAGCAAGGCTATCGGAGGATCCGAGGGCCCATGCGTCTGGTGCGTCCATGATGTTGTCGAATCGGCGAAGCGCAAACTCCTTCTCCCCCTCGAGCCAGCGCGTGAACCATTCCTTGTTTGCGAGGATGTCGTCGGCCACCCGGTATGTGCCTTGCCCCTCAAGTACCGTGAGGCAAGGAGGAAATTTCTCTTCCAGCTCGGCGTCAAAGGTGAGAGCTTGGAACACGGTATGTGCCAACAGCGACGGGTTGTCCAGCAGGGAAGGAACCGAAGACGCCAACTTGCGGCGCAAAGGGGTCAGAAGACCGTGCAGGAGTTCGGCGTACGTGTCGATGTGACGATACGCCCTTCGAATTTCGAGCTGTGGTGAGGCGTTTGCGTACTGTCGGCAAAGCCGCACAACCACACCGCCCGACCCGGGTATTCCGTGAACAGCCGGTCGAAACAGAGCCGAATGTGACTGTATCAGGGCAGCAATGTGCGACAGATACCACTCGGGCTTGTCCAGCCGATTCGTGGCCCGGTCGCCGTCAAAGTGGTAGCGAAAGCGCAGTAGCAGTGGCTCGACGAGAATCTGAGTTGCTAGCAGAGGTTGGTAGCCATCACTGCCGGCCGTCAGCTTGGTCGATGCATTGAATGAGCTCGTATGTTTCGCAGTCTTTCTTTCTGACACATCCCTGGCTCGAGCCTTGGCAGTTGCGCGGCGCAAGAGACCCAGATGCTCGGCAGCGTCCTGCAGTTGGCACAGTTCGGACCAGCATTGCCTGACGTCAGCATCGCCAACAAAGCTTGTGTTACTTTCGTTGTTCGGATGTCCATTGCTTGCAGTGACAGCACTGTCCAAGTCTGTCTTGGATTTGCTTGGCAGACCAGTCCAGCCAGCTTTGGACAGCGCTTCTGCGAGTCGGGTGCTACGTCCTCGCTTGAGCGCCTTGAAGGCTGCACTCCGTTGGGCGCGCAAGAACGATACGAATTTGGGCTCTGATTCCTCTTTAGCGGCGAGCCTTTCGGTCTGTTTGACGAGCGCATCGAGCTCGGCCAGACTCTGCAAGGCAGCTTCTCTTTCAGTCGGCTCGGTTTCTTGATCCTGCTTCTGAGCGCGGACTCTGAGGTCCTCTGCCTGGGAGAGGAGACTGAAGTAGCTTTTGGCCTTTTGGAGCTGTTCGATAGCATCGTGCAACTGCTCTAATTGCTTCATGAGCGTCGTTGGGCCGCTCTTGCTCGATTCTGGTCGGCTCTGTGCTGCGTCTGAGACGACCAGGTCCTCGCATAGGTCGAGCAGCTTGTCCTCGGTGGATGCGATTTCGTCCGGCAGCGATGAAAGACGTTCCCGCAGCAGCTTTACGCCTGCAAGATTTTGTAGGAGCCTCTCCCGCAGCTGGGACTCAAGCTCGGCCGTTCGCGAAGAGGCTTGCTGTTGGGCTGCCTTGAGCTTCTCGAGATGGGTCTTGAGCACGTCGGACGAAGGCAGACACGAGAACGGAGAAACGCGAGGCGATGCACCAGCCTCGTTCGTGGCCGCAAGCTGCGGCAGCACGAAGTTCAGATGCTCGACTACATGCTCAAAACGTTCGGAATCGGTTGGTCCTTGGAGAAGGGCGCCTAGCTCGTGAGGCTCCAGGCCTCGGAGCGAGTGCCGCGGATCCATCTTGGGAGTGACAGGAATCAGCGCGAACGGCGCCGCTCGCTTTCAACTCTCCGCGTATCGACACGACGAGCCCCACGCAAGGCTGTGAACGAGATGGGAGTGTTGGTTGTATCTTTGATGCAACTTTCAGCCCACCAAATGGCTCCTCCGCCGCTGATGTTGGCGGTTGCTGGCCTAACCGCTCTTGCTGTTGTGCAAGGCCGAGTTCCGTGTGGACTTCGACGTGGAAGTTAAAGTCTAACAGTGTTTTGCTGCCTTCGTGGGTCGCTTTCATCTCGCTCGTCGGCTCGCCTCTCCACGGCAGGCTTGATGCGTTGGAGGCACTGGGCAGTCCGAACGAAATTTGTTATATCGCGGGCTGTGCACCACGGGGAGGCCAATTCGTCACGGTGCTGCAGCACACCGCCCAAGAATTCGAGCTCAGCTTCAAGCGCGCCGTGTGGCACTGTGGTCGGCTCAGCCTGTGCCACCTTCTGCTGCCTCTGATTCCTGCTGTTTGTGAGGCAGAGGCGTGGGGTCGCTCAACGGAGACTTTGCTAGCGTCGTTGCAGGAATTCATGACCGCATGGCTCGCCAGCTGCCCTCCTGCACCTGACGAGCTTGTCATCCGCCAAGAGATAGAAGAGTGCAGCTACAGGGACGTACGAGGGTGAGAGAGTTGGGCACTCCGCGAGTTGGGTGTGTAATTCGGATCAAGGTGCCGGTGCGCAACCTGCAGCTGCATACCGTTGCTGAGTACTGTACTGTCGCAACCCACGACTTTCCATGCCTGAGTTGCGTGGCCAGATTCAGGACGTTCTTGGCCCCTTGATGCTGTTCCTGGCTTGGTCACTGGTGGCCATCGCACAAGACCCTGTCCAGCCAGGCTGATACTGTAGTGCGTCTCACTCATCGTCCTTCATCTCTCTCACAAGCCTCTCGTCTTTGCATCACCACACCAGCGTGTCTGCAGCTTCGACTTCCAAAGTACTCTCAGACGCCGATTTCTGTATTGGAGTCGCCCATCGCTCAGCATCATTCGCCGCCTTCGTTGGGTCGCCGATCGACCCCGCATCTGATCCGTCATCGGCAACCTTCGTTCCACCACCATCTCATACGTGGAGCCAATCTCGAAACTCTTGTCGGACATCATAGATTGCAACAAGGCCTTCCATTATCCTGTCCTTTCACGCCTGAAAGACCCCCTTTACGGTTCTTAGCTCATCCGGCGCCAAGATGGCTCGGCCCAACGTGGGTCCTCGCACACAGTCCAATCGACAGAACGCCGAGCTGTTTAATGCTTTCAACGAACCCGACGAATCTCAGTTGCCCGGCTACGACGAGCTCAGCAATACTGCTGGTCCATCGACAGCCCGCAACGTTGCAGCGTCCTCCCCTTCTCGACCCTCCACCGAGGTCTTCTTCGATGCTGGCGATGCCTTGCCTGAAGAGCCATTCGAGACAGCTTCGTCGCCAGTCCGAGATCCTCTAGGTGCCAACAATGCCAGAAGCGCTACCACCCCCACCACGTATCGTCCTCCAAATTTGTTCCCTCGGGCTCCCAGCGGGTCGACGCCCGCGTACGACTTTGAACGGCCAGATTACTTCCCAACAGTAACGCGACGACCACCAGCCACAAGTAGGCCAGGCACACAGCCATCCAGCCCACGTACTCCCGTTGCGAACGATGTATCAGAGCATCAGACCCTCGACATGGGCTTCGATGGCGATGACTCGCTTCATTCAACGGGCGATGTCGGCCGGAATGGATATAGCCGGGTGCCCTCTTCTGGCTTTGGTGGGGGCGATACCTCAGGGCGCAATGGGAATGGCTCAGACGGCGTGACGATGCCCGGTGGCGAGCTCTCCCGCACCGAACGTCTCCGCTTTGCTCTCGGGCGATTCGGACGATTTGTCGGAATGGGCATTCCGGGCGCGCGTTATGCCACATTGTCACAGGATGACGGTCGAGGCGGACTCGGTGGTGTCGGACGCCCAGGTGTTCATCGACCGCGCGTAATGGGCGGTGGTGTGGGCCAGGATGGCGTCTTTGCGAACCTGAGTGCTAAGCCCGAGCGCCGTCGCAGAACGCAGGGCGAGGGTGGACCCGACGACCGCGGCGACGATGACGATTTGGAAGAAAACGTCCAACCGCCAACCTACGAGGTCGCCGCAGCAGATGCCGTGCCCCAGTACTGGGAGACGACGATCCTCGGAGGTGGTGGTATGCATCCATTGGTCAATGGCCTCGGATGGACGCCTGGTGGAGCCCACGTTGGCGCTGTCGAGGACCTCATTGTCGAGGGTCTGCCCGTCGGCAACTTTTTCGGCTTTGCCTGGAATCTGATGGTCTCTATGACGTTCCAATTCGTCGGTTTCCTGCTCACCTATCTGCTTCACACAACGCATGCGGCCCGCTGCGGAAGCCGCGCTGGTCTCGGTGTGACACTGATCCAGTACGGCTTCTATCTTCGCACGCGTGCTGGCGAGATAGCGTCAGGCAAGATCAACGAGGACCCCTTTGGTACCATCGTTGTTGGCGGTGGTGGGTCTGGCGACGGCTCAGGCGATGGATGGTTCGAGGACAGCAACGAGCAAGGTTCGCTGCGCCGACGTGTTGCGCAGGCCGCACCTGCCAACGGTAACGGCGATGGAGCGACGCTGGCCGACCTCTTTGCCGCTCAGGGTGATGGTGTTCCTGTCAATACGGGCAATCCGAGCCTGTCGGACTCAATGTCGCAGTCAACGGAATGGCTCGCATATGTGCTGATGATCCTCGGATGGTTCATCCTGCTCTCGAGCATGTTGAGTTACTGGCGCATCCACCGCTGGGGTCAGTCGCTCGTGGCTGCTGCGCGTCGGGATCAGGACTCGTCTACTGGCGCCACAACCTCGTCAGGAGGAGCCACTGGCGGCGATTCTAGCAACGCGGATGGAGATGTGACAGGCGATGGCACCGCCTCATCTGGCCCTTCACCTAGCTCCGCAGCCATGTCCTTTGTCGGTCGCTTTCGGTCGGCACTGAGCCGTGGTGGAGGAGCTGGGTTGTCCGGCCGATCCGGCGAAGACTGGGTCGTCTTCCCCGGCATTGGACATCGACTTGGTGGTATGCGGGGCAGCCTCAGTGGTGGACGTCGCTCTCGAAACGGCCGCGATGTCCGTTCCGCCTCCTACGACCATCCCACAAGCATCGAAGACCTTCGGGACGACGACGGGCTTGACCTCGAGGATGCTGATCTGAACCTAGACGAACGACGTCTGCTCCGCAACATGCGGAACGTCGGCGTACTCTGATCGTGACCATGCTACACGTTCTTTCCCTGCCACGAGCGCCATCTAGTTCACCTTTTACTCTCGCTTACTTTTGTCTCGATCGATACCATTCTTTTCCACACTCATTCTTGAATCGAAGCAGAAGTTTGTCACGCATTCTCTTGTCACTTGTCTGCCTTGATGTTGCGGGTGTGCGCGTATTAGGAGAGTGGTGTGGAGGTCCCGGGGTCAGTGTGGTCTCCCGACAATCTTTGATGTTGTCTCCCATCTTTTTAGAATGTAGAGCAGACACCTTCTGCAGTGACGCGGAGCGAAGACAAGCCTCGGACCGACACCATGAGGAAACAAGCTCCAATGCGCTCTAGCGCTCAATGGTCAAGTGGCGATACGAAATATTGTGTGTATCTGGGCAAACAGCTCGCAGATTGAATCCAGATGTGACAATAATTTGGTTGCATGGAAGCGCCGAAAGATGAACAGAAGTAGAGTCTGGCCGATGGTCGATGGTCGATGGTCGATGGTCGATGGCGTCGGACTCGGCTGCGAGGTTCCTAGTGCCGGAGGTCCCAGATCAGAAATCTTGGGGCCTGTGGATACATGCGTGAGAAAGTGGGACTGACTGAGCCATACCGGTGGTCTGCAGCTGTGGCGTCACAAGCGCCGCTTGAAACACATATTCGTTCTGATATGTGCACATTTGCCCACAGAATCAATCGAGCACGAGGACGTCACGCCACGAATTTGATACTGATTCTGGCGCAAGGATGACGGGTAGCAGAGGTTCGAAGCACCCTTCCTTCTAGTGGAAGAGTGACAAAAAGGTGACAACCGGTCTCAAGTAGTCCGTAGTGACAGTATAATCCTGCGGTATTCGACGGCACGCGATACACGGCTGGTCCGAAGGAGAGTTGCTGAATACACCGCGCATCAACGGCGAGCATAGTGCTTCCGTCCAAAAAAAAGTCACGGTAGGCCCGAAGCCGAAGCCTCGCTGAGCAGCTCTCGCTCGGTGTGAATCATCTTTCGCACCTTCACTCTCCTAGTTCTGCCGCGCTTGTTCATTCGATCGGACATCCTTCCCTTGGACACTGCTGTGAGTAATTGCGGCTGCTCTGCTCTGACCACCCTCCTGCTGATCTTCCTCCTAGCAGTACGAGTTCTGGGCTGGTATGGCCTTTCTGGTAGTCATAATTCCCTTACTCGGTCTGACCATCCTGCTACTTCGAGCGGATGCCATGGATGCTGGCCTTCTTGTGCCGTAGAGGTCAAGCATAAATCTTGGATGCCCTGCGAATCGTCAAAAGTATATATGAAAGTGTCTGACTCCGGTGCGATATTGGCATTGCAACTCTTGCCGCCGACCACGAACTTTATTCGGCTACAATCGTTGAAATCGCTCTATACCGCCAAGCGCCGTCATACATCTCAAGCGTTCACCACACATTGCAACGATGCCCGACGCAAAGATGGGAGGTGTGCCTCCCAAGGTATGTCTATTGAGGCAGGGACATCGCACTATAGGCAGGTCGGTTACTAATGTCTGATCTAGATAACGTCTCGGTGCACTTTTCGGGTGATCGCAAAAAAATTGTCGTTGATAGCCTCAGGGCTACGACCAGATGCCAGGCCACAAGAAGGCGGTCAATACCGCGTCTCGATTCATGCGTCGCGACCCGCAGCTGATGGCGCTGGCTCTTGTGTGAGTTGCAGATCCGGCTGCTGAGCTCTTCGAAGATCGTACATGCTGGTGACCTCGCTGAATACGAAGCTGACGTTGTGTCGAGACTGCGGTTCCGATCATACGATGACACGTCCCGCAAATCCCAGCAGTGAGTGTCGCCGATGCTGATTGACACTGATAGTGCAAAGAGGAATTTGCTGACCAAACGCGTACCTCCGTGATCTGGTGACGTCGTGAAATTCAGCCCTCGGAACTATCGGAATGTTCTTCTACTTCCAGCAGTCGAAAGTGTCCAACGTCGCCAAGCATAGCGAGTTTCAACGCCAAAAGGACCTCAAGGCTGCTGGTCATGGCTCCACTGCGCGAGTCAGGTCAATCGAGCCGCATCACGGTAAGGCTGCTGTGGAAGAAGATGCCTCGGCAACCGGATCTGTACTGGGTGGACCAGGCTCGATGCTCTACCCTCGCCAGAGCCAGCGTGAAAAAGCCGAGATGAGCAATGCCCATGCGTTTCCCGATCACGGCGTCCTCGGCCGTACAATGAAGCAGTCTGCGTTCGCCGATATGCAGACAAAGGAGCGCAAGTTTGGAGATACGCTGTAGGACTATCTCAAGTCTGGCCAGCAGCAGCCCAATGACCCTAACGGGGTTTGCGGCAGGATCATGGGCTCGGCCAAGCGCACCATGTAGTTGAAGGAGTCGCTGACCTAGGTGGGCGATCTGAAATCGAATGCAGGAACACGCTGGCTTTGTTGCGCGGAAAGGAATTTGCGACTGTGTGCTGGTATTTAGGGTTCCCTCTGCCGGCGCAGGAAGGCTGCCGCCCTGGCCTGATCATTGTTGTGAGTGACGGGCGGGACCAGGCCAGACGAAGTTTCACTCTGTCTTGACGGCAGAGTTGTCTGCTGGTCAAGTGATGCTGAGGTATCGGGCTTGACAAAGATGCTCGTATACGAGTCTTTGGAAGAAGTGCCCGGGCGATCAAAGGTCAAGAGCTTAGATTTGCCCTTCTGACCCGACCGCTCCAAGGATTGGTCATAGTCGGCCAAAGCGGGGACGGCACCCTTCCAGCTGAGTTTATCAAAGTAGTAGCTCCCATGAATCGCGAGTCCCAGACCGAGCACACCCGACGAGAGGGCAAGCGCGAGCGGGTTTCTGCCGAGTTGGCGAAATGTCGGTCCGGTTTTGAAGAAGAGGTACGTGAGGGACCAAGCTGTCACGACGCCGCTGCCGTTGAGAGCATCGCCTTGGTCAATGATATATCCACCTCCGCCGAACGCAAGTGCAAAGAATGCAAGCTGCCAGAAGGGTGCGATTGGTCTCGGAGGTGCGGATGACGCAGCTGCAGCTGAAGAGCTCAAGGCCGTACCGGAAGCTAGCTTGCGTGCCTGTGCATTTGCAACTAGCCGAGCTACCAGCCCAGAAGACCCCTGCGACGTCGCAGCCGCCGACGCCTGAGCCATATGTTGCTGTCGTTGCAGCTTTGCTGCTGCCTCGGCTGCCGCCTGAGCTGGCGTGGCAAACCCGAAGGGGGTCGACAGAGTAAAGAGCGCCGAGAGCGTGTAGGCCGGCGTGCTCGTACGGGCATACGCTCCTAGCCTCCTGACATTGTCCTGAAGCCAGCCGCGATCGCCGTCATCGCCCGAGCTGATAGCATCTACCATTTTTCCCAGATGTTCAATCACTGTTCCGGCGTCACGAGGTGTTCATGAGCAACTTTCGAGGCGACAAGATGCTCGAAGATGGTGACAGGTTCGCCTTCTCCTTCAGAAATAAAGCTTCAGAGGTAAAGCTTCGAGTCCTCCACAACGGGAAACTCTAACAAGTAATTGTTGCGATGCATCGGGGTGACATTTATTCGATTGGAGTTCCACGTGACGGGCGACAAACAGCAGTGCGAGTGGGGATCAGCCGCGCTCGACAAAGAAACACACACGCAAAACTGACAGACCCTTTCGAGATCCGATCCGAGACATGAGGTAGAAATGCAAACCATGCGTTGGGACCGCGCAACCCTTCTCCGCCAAACTTGGCCCCCAAACCATCTTGTCGCCAGGTTGTCTGCAGCAGGTCAATCATCATGCTTCGTTGGTCGTCGTGCTGTGTACTACGGTTGCTCTGTTGTTTCGAACAAAGGAGGCCGCGGCATCGGCGGTGAACGCGGCCAAGACAATTAGCGGGGGCCAAGCAGCACAGAACGCGGACGTCCGGCGAACTGCGAATTTCGAGCTTCTGGCCCGTCTTGTCTAAGATCACGAGAAATTGCAGAGCCTACTTAGACAGCCGTCCACTACAGGACAAAAGCTCGCCCCGACTTTTGCAACGCTGCTGTTGTTGCCTGCTTAGCCTCCTCAGCTGTCACGAAGCTGCAAACGCGCGTACCTCTCTGCATGCACCAATGCGCACCACTACGTCGACGTCGGCGTCAAGGGCGTTCCGCAACCTAACACGGGCCGCTGCTGCAAACCATAGATGCAGTATTTGTCGTCCAACTCGACAAGCTCCGCCTTGACCCTGTTTTTGCAGCTTGTCCGAAAGCTGCAAGAAACGTAGCCGTCGGTCGGAAGAGTAACGATCATGTCTCAATGGAATCATTCACGTCAGCACCATCGTTGAAGTACGGCGACGTAGAAGCATTCAATTAGTCGCACAACAGAGTCGACGGGCTGCCTTCCGAAAAAGCTTGCCGACAGCGCTTCACAGACGCGGAGTTTGAGCGTCAAGTTTCTGCTCCCTCGCTGAATCGTTGGACGCCGTACTCATGCACAAGAGCGTCGATTCAATCGGGACAGGCAAGGCTCGCGCTCTAGAACCTCATCTCTCAAGCATCTGAGGCTGCAGCTCTCCTCTCTTTAGCGGAAACGCCCTCCATTGCTGACTAAAAAAAAAAAAAAAAGAAAAAGAGACGGCGGCCAGTATTTGATTGGTGCAGCTCTGCTCACAATGAACCGAATGACGGCAAGGCTGTGTGAAGGATCGCACCAAAGAGAGGGAGGGCCATTCATCGCTTTCAGGACAGATCAGCTTGCTGCCCAATCTTGAAGGACTTGGATACACCGCTCTTCTTCTCATGGTTTGGCTCTACGATGCCAGATCTTTGCAATTTTGCAGATTATCAATTACAGACACGAGCTGCAAGGCGCTCATCAGTTGTACAGCACAAGATGCTTGCTGACGCGGTTGCTTGTGCTCACTCGCTGTAGGTCGAAGCAGACGCTAGAGGATCCAAGGCGAAGCGAGGCAAGGCGGGAAACGGGGTCACCGGAGCTCCTCATCCCACCCTCTCTCTGGCTAGTGCCTGCACCTTGACCTCGCGAGAGCTATTTTTTGAACCCTCCATTTTCCATGGCCTGCCTTGCCCCTCACATATTTTTCGAGGTCAAGAGTTCGCCTGCACGTCGTTTTGCTCGCCTAAATCTGCCAGCCATGCAGCTGAGCAGGCGCGCGGGCAGCGAAAATGTGAAAAGTGATGCAAAATCGCCTCCAGGCCCAAAACCAACACCTTCGCTGGAATGAACGGCCGCTGGTGAACCCGGCCACTTCAGCACTGAAACTTCGTTTGTGGAACCTCGAGCGAGCGGGCACAGCAAGTCGCACGGATCGATCTGTGCCTTTGCGGAATTTCAGGTTGGTGTTGACTGTCTGCGGACCCTCCTTGTGCCTGCAAAGATTGCAAGCTTGTGTCTCTGTCCTCCCGCTCCGCCCTCAGCCCTCAGCGGTGCGTCTTTGGTCTTGGCCATCCGGCCCATCGACCATCGACTTAACCTCGCCAAAGGAATGGAGTGGTGTGATCTCCGATGTCTGCGAGAGCGGATACCCATTCCGTGCCTGCACGTCGTTCCTCTTTCTCAGCGTGCTGCGGGTCATATCTTGACTTGATACAGTAGGTCCAGTCGTACTCACCTTTGGAAGCCATGGGCTGGATTGCAGGCGTGGGACAACTGAGCCGGCCGCGGCTGTCACATCACCTTTAGACACAATTTTCCGATCAACCCTCCAGCACTGTTGACGCTGGGCCGGTGGGCGTGCGAACACTCGCTGGCAGGCCCTCTGCATTTCTCGACCCAGGCCTGCACCCTTTTTTTCGCTCTGCCTCATTTGCCTGTGCACCGCAAATTTCCCCTGTCCTAGCCTGTCCTGCCCTGTCCAACACCCCACCCAACAGCAACCCGCTTCTCGTGCCTGTGTTGCCCCTCCAGTCCTCGTCCTCATCTCGGCCCAATTGCCTTTACTGATCCCCTGCTTCGCCCATCTTCCTCCTTTGCTCACTCTGTCACTGGCCGGTCCATCCGTTCGTCGCCTTCAGGAAGTACTCCTTTGTCATTGCATCGCTACACACGCCAAAGAGCGAGCAGGCCACCATCACAACCCCGCAGCTCGGTCATTCAGAGCATACTCTCGGCTCTCTCCTGAATACGGAGACACTACACAGACGTCAAGCAGAGGTGTCGAGCGCAACATCGGTCCGACTACGATCCTGCATATCCGATCAGACGCTACTTTACCATATCTGTACTTTTTTTCTTGCTAGTCAGGCTTCCCATAGCGTGCGAGAGGAAAACGGCTAAACCGACCATACTGTGATTGATATCGCTTGTGCATCTAGCCTCCACCACACTCTGTGATCCAGCTGAAGCAGCAATTTCCGGTCCAAGGCAGCTGCTCTGCTGCCGTGTCTGCTTGGCGAATTGGCCGACCGATCGTCGTCCCGAACGATCCGACTCTTCAATCGGTCTACCCTGCTTTAGCACCACGGCCGACCGCATTGACACAAATATCCGTGTCACTTCACTCATCAGAGCAGAGATCTGTTGAACCGAGCATCGGCGTCTGATTCGATCGCTTTGATTGGGCCACAGCCTCGGATCGGCAGCTCCAATTTCTTCTTGTTTCGTCGACGTACACCACCCCGAGGACTCTGCAATCATGTCGACCAACCCCAATAACACCACTGCTGCTGGTGAATCCAATCCCCTTCACCCGACATCGGACCCCTTTCAGACGCCGCTCGACACCATGTCCCAAAAAGACGGCTACCAGGTCAACCCGCTCGAGACTGCGGGTCTCAAGGCCGACTACGACAAGCGTGCATACGGCGAAGCCAACCCAGCCCTACTTGGTACGCTCGAGAAGGACGACGACCTGGCAAATCGACCCATTGATGCTGTCGAAGAGGTGCCGACTACCTCCATCCGCAAGTGGTGGGTTCGTCTCACCTGGCTCACCACCTGGTGGATCCCGTCGTTTGCTCTCTCCAAGTGCGGTGGCATGAAGCGCCCTGATGTGCAGATGGCGTGGCGCGAAAAAGTCACCATCTGTGCTCTCATTTTCTGGCTCTGCGCCATCATTCTGTTCTATATCATTGCTTTCGGTCGCATCCTCTGTCCCGACTACGACAAGGCCTGGAACGAGAGCCAGCTCAGTCAACACGCCGGTGAAACCGACTACTATGCGGCAGTGCGCGGCGTTGTCTATGACTTTACCAAATTCTACAAGGGCGACCACTCGGACATCACCAACTTACAGACAAGCTCCGATACCATGCTCGAGCTGGCTGGTCTGGATCTGACTGAATATTTCCCAGTTCCTCTTACCGTTGGATGCGATTTCCTCGTTTCCGACACCAGTCTTTCGCTCTCGACCACGGCCAACAACACACCAACTGTGACTCAGGCAATTCACACTTCGGGCCCACTTCAAGGAGACAGCTCTTCGAAGCTGCACGATATCAACTGGTACCCGGACCGCTTCCTCAAGTTCATCAAGCGATACTACAAGGGCTACTACGTATACTCCAAGAAGGACGTCGAAGACGAGGGCCAG
The DNA here is from genome assembly GCA_003144125.1 of Testicularia cyperi. NCBI lineage: Eukaryota > Fungi > Basidiomycota > Ustilaginomycetes > Ustilaginales > Anthracoideaceae > Testicularia > Testicularia cyperi. The sequence continues at coordinate 3,775,237 of KZ819188.1, forward strand.
TGGAGGGACTGGGCCATTGTCAACAACAAGGTTTACGACCTGTCAGACTATGTCTACACCAACACGCTCTACTCGAGCAATACCGCCTACACGTTCCTTGACGACACTATCACCTCGCTCTTCACGAGTCAGTCCGGCAAGGATATCACCTCGGACTTCAACGAGGCCATGGCGGCCATGAACGAGACTTACCGCGGTGCCCATCAGGCCTGTCTTGACAACGTCTTCTACGTCGGCCGCACCGACTTCCGAAACACCGCCAAGTGCCAGGTGCAAAACTACCTGCTCCTTGCCTTCTCGGTTCTGCTGGTCACAACTGTTCTTGCCAAGTTTATTGCTGCGCTCCAGCTGGGTACCAAGCGCACACCCGAGCAGCAGGACAAGTTCGTCATCTGCCAGGTTCCTTGCTACACCGAAGGAGAGGAAGAGCTGCGCAAGACCATCGACTCACTTGCTGGCCTCGAGTACGACGACAAGCGTAAGCTGCTCTTCATCATCTGCGATGGTATGATCGTCGGTAGCGGCAACGACCGATCCACACCCCGCATCGTGCTCGACATTCTTGGCGTGGACCCCAAAATCGACCCTGAGCCGCTCATGTTCAAGTCGGTTGCAGAGGGCTCGAAGCAGCTCAACTACGGCAAGGTCTACTCGGGTTTGTATGAATTCGAAGGCCATGTGGTGCCGTACATTGTGGTGGTCAAGGTTGGTCGTCCCAGCGAGCGCTCGCGCCCTGGTAACCGCGGCAAGCGAGACACTCAGATTCTGCTAATGCGTTATCTCAACCGTGTCCACTTCGATGCGCCCATGTTCCCGCTCGAGCTGGAGATCTACCACCAGATGAAGAACGTGATCGGCATTGACCCAGCCTTCTACGAGTACATTCTCATGGTCGACGCCGATACGCGTGTCGAGTCCGATGGTCTCAACCGCCTTGTTGCCAACTGTGCAGACGACTCACGCATCATTGCCATCTGTGGTGAGACCACGCTTGACAACGCCGAAGGCTCGTGGTGGACTATGATTCAGGTGTACGAGTACTACATCTCGCATCATCTCTCCAAAGCCTTCGAGTCCCTGTTTGGCAGTGTGACCTGTCTTCCCGGTTGTTTCTCCATGTACCGTATCCGCAGCTCGGACAAGGGCCGCCCGCTCTTCATTTCGAACCGCATCATTGACGACTATAGCGAGAACCGCGTCGACACGCTGCACAAGAAGAACCTGCTGCATCTCGGAGAGGACCGATATTTGACGACGTTGGTGCTCAAGCACTTCCCTGCATTCCGAACCAAGTTCATTCAGGACGCCAAGGCGCTCACCAGTGCTCCCGACCAATTTGGTGTGCTGCTTTCGCAGCGACGACGATGGATCAACTCGACCGTGCACAACCTCGCCGAACTGGTACTTATGCCCGAGCTCTGTGGTTTCTGTCTCTTCTCGATGCGTTTCATCGTCTTCATCGACTTGCTCGGCACCGTCATCCTTCCCGCCACGGCCATCTACCTGATCTACCTCATCGTCACGGTGGCCACGCGCACGGCTGCCATCCCGTACATCTCAATTGTCATGATTGCAGCGGTATACGGTCTACAGGTCATCATCTTCCTGCTGAAGCGACAGTGGCAGTACATTGGCTGGCTGATCATTTACATTCTGGCGTACCCGATCTATTCGTTCTTCCTGCCGCTCTACTCATTCTGGCACATGGACGACTTCTCCTGGGGTAACACACGTATTGTTGTCGGCGAGAAGGGCAACAAGAAGATTGTGGCCGGTACTGACGACGAGCCGTACGACGACACCATGATCCCCGTCAAGCGTTTCAGCGAGTACCAGCGCGAGGTCTGGCAGGAGGAGGCAGCCGCGCCCTCAATTCGGTCGGGCATGACGGGTGCCAGCGGACCGTTTGGCAACTCGTACGCCATCCCGCCGCACAGTGGACCGCCGAGCCTGTACAAGGCCGGCAGCCAATACGCCGGTTCGGTTGCGGGATCTGACTTTGGTGGCCAGGGACTCTCGTCGGGCGACTACTACCAAAACACCGACGTGGTCCAGCAGGCACGCTCAAGGCAAGGGTCGCAATTTGGAACGGGACGCATGTCTTCAATCGGCTTCAGCGGAACGCCTAGCATGTACGGTATGCCCACCATGGGTTCGATGTACGGTCTGCCCGGATCGTCGGCATCCATGTACGGTATGCCGACGCCGTCGATGGTGAACCCGACAGCATCCATGTACGGATTGCCGCCCATGATGATGGCCAACCCCCTGTCAGCGACGCACTCTCCAGCGGGTTCGGACATTGGCCTGAGCAATCGCCACTCAACGATGCCGCTTTCGCAGCAGAACACGGGCAGCAACGGCAACGGCAGCGGTGGCAACAATCACAGTGGTAGCAACATTTGGGCCCAGGCTGACGCCGGCTCGCCGGTCATCAGTCCTAGCGCGAATGCGGGTGCCCGACCCCTCTCGACCTTTTCGGCCATCAACCCGTCCAATCCGTTCGCGGCTGCCTCTGCTCCATACGCGTTGCCAATCAACGATGCGGCGGACCCAACTGACGAGGAGCTGCAGTCAGCGGTGCAGAGCTACCTCGCGCACCAGGCGAGCTTGATGACGGTAACGAAGCGATCTGTGCGTGAGGCGCTCGCCTCGGCCTTCCCGAACGCCGATCTGTCTTCGAAGAAGCAGACAATCAACAAGGCGATCGATGCCACGCTGTCTGGTGGCGCGCAGGCATGAGAAAAGAACACCACTTTGCGCTGCTTCCATTCTTGACTTGCTCAGAATCTAGGTTTTAGAGCTTACTATGCAGCTCACCCCTGCCACCCTCTCTTCCTCCCCAAGTTTCACGCTTTACAAAAGCAGTCCATCTACCTGTCTGTCTCTCACACTGTCTCGCTTCGCTTGCTCTTGTTGACCAATGGACACTCTTTGCCGATCTGAGTAGCTCTCGCCTGGTGTTGCACGGTTTCAAAACGTTCTTGCAAGTGAAAACTAAGTGGAGTAGTCTGCAGATAGAGACGTCGATAGCAGCCGATACTGTCAACGATGACAGACGAAATTCAATCGGGGGCCAAAGATCGTACCTGCTCTAGGCGGACACAGCTTGATCATTAGCTCGAGGTCAGTCAGGGCCCGTCAGCATGATGCTTGGGGTTTTTCCAGAAGATTCTATGCAAGATCGGGTGAATAATCTGCTTAAGTGGTAGTGAGCTCGCCCCTGCTTCAGGATGTGGAGGGTCCGGGGATCTTTTTCTTGGCAACAGGACACAGCAGCCTTCTGCAGAACGGATCTCGGGTTCGGATGTGGCATCGTCCCAGACCCGACCCTGAGACAAGGCCGCAATGCAACACTCAGCATGCATCTGTTGTTTACCACTGCAGCAGGGCCGATTAATGAAACTCGCCAACGGGATACCATTGCCGTTGATGCCGTGCAGCTCAAGCGTTGATGAGTGAGTCCAACAAACTCGAGTCAGGACTTAGCATCAACCAGGACCAAACAAGCCGACGGTGAAGCGCATGTTATCGCATAGTCCTCAATTCTAGACCAGAGTCGATGCAGGTTTGATGCTACTGGGTCGAAACCTCCACCTTCTCCAATTGCAAGGAGATCACAAGCAACGACTAGTGACTTTCCTAGCGAGGCAGATCGGGATGTTCATGGATCGCAATCTTGAACAACGAGATAGTGTACACTTGGATAGCGAGCGCTGCCGCATCCTTTTTCGAAATCGCGAAAGCTCGTATAAGGATCCGAGATGACCCTCCCATTGACGGCATGCAGAAAACAAATCGACGACTGACTGCAGCATAGCTCGTGGACCCCAAGCTAGCTATATGGAAGCGGACCTTTAGTGCGGTGCGGATGTGTTCGCAAGTCTCTCCATGGAAAGTCAGATTTAAGGTGTGAGTGTGCGAAGATGCCCCACTTAAGCAGTTGAGAAGACCAAGATGCACTAGTGAGTCAGATATTGAATGCGTACATTGGTCATTTATCGGAGCGTGCAGCAGGCTTTAGCATCGAGCGTACGTGGAACAGGAACACCGAGCATTTCAGCCGAGCCGTCATGAGAAGTGTACCGTGGTTCGGCATGCCGCGGTTGGAGAAATCGAGATTCCAGGCTTCGACTCAGACTTACGCTCCGACAGAGACACTTACAGTGAGGCTTCGGCTTGCTACTATGGGATAGTACGTGCTGTACTGTCCCGACCTTTTCGGAGCAAGTAGACGACGTGTCCAAGTACAGTACAGTGCAGTATTGTACTGCCCAGCCGCCCATGATGCAATCTCGTGCATACGTGCGTGTCAAAAGGCTGCACCTCTTTAGGTGTGCAAGCACAGTACCACCGTACAGTATTCACCGGGCGCACCTTTGCCAATGCTGCTTCTCGGATGCAGCACGAGGCCGCCTGACAGCTTCAGAGTTCCCAAGTGCGGAATTTCGCCTGTGAGGCTAAGTTGCTGTGGAGCATTTTGTGTATGCGCCCTTTTGACACGGCGCATCTGCAGGGTTGCAGAGGGAAGTGAAAAATTGTAGCTGCCTTCGGATGAGTTTTTTTTTTCTCTCGCCCTCGCCCTGGACTTGCTCTTGGTGATCCGAGTGACACCAGCTGCAGCGTCCATCTCCGCTAGGCGGCTCTCCCGAAGGCCAAGTTCAGCCCACGGTCCACTCACCTTTAGGGATCACAATCGTCTGTCTCATACGGCTTGGCCATATCCTCAGGCTGACACACAGATTGACGTCGCAGAGATCAAGACTTGCGCTTATTGCTATTTTGCTTCGGATCCTCAAGGCCGACGTAGCACTAGAAGTCAAACGCCAAAGCTAGCACTACTCAGACTCCGTTGCCTGCCCATTTTACGGTACCGATCCAGGTTGCTTCAATTGTTCTCTGGCATCTCACTTCCATCTGCATCCCGTCTTCCACGTTTTCCTTTCCTTTCGCTCCGTGCCTGCTCCTCCTTCCAAAGTCACCCACACCCAGTTCGGTAAGTGATCAGGTCTTCTCGGCAGCCCCATTCACAAGTCACTTTTCCCGTCTTCCTTGGCCTTACCCGTCCGGCCCTTCCTTCCATCTCAGCTTCACATCGGCCCGCTCCACGCCCTTGCTCCCCCTCACCCCGTCTCGCTCTTCCTCGTTTCGCCGCGTCCACTCCGTTGACGGCTCATTTGCGGCTTGCAGCATTGCCTTCTATCGGCTCCCTATCCACGCCCCTCCAATTAATCACGCCTCGGCGGACCTCATTTTTGCATTCACGATCGCGGTGCCGGGATCGCTTAACACCATCTTCTCAGCGCTATAGCCTGGCTTCATCCAGCAGGTGTCTTCTGTCTTCTCACAGGCGTCTACGAGCTGGTACTCCGACCTGTTAGCAAGCCTCTTCTCCAGTCGACTTCAGTACCAGGGCGCACCCGCCCCTCCACGTGTTGTTGTCAGTCGCTCGCGCACCATCACCAGCATTCGGACTTGGTGCATCAGCTCATTGTTTCCGCCCTTGGGAAGTTTCTCGCATCTCACGTCACGTCGGCTGTTCCGCGAGTCTTTGCTACCCTGCAGGCTCTGAGCGCCTCATTCTGCAGCAGCAGAAGTGCATGACCCGTCTAATCTGGGCGCTTGTCTTGTATTCAGCACCGCGACGGACAGGCAACCGGCAAAGCATCAGGGTCTCTCGCTCGATCAAGAAAAAAAAATTGATTGAGCGCTAGAGTTGCGTTTCCACCCTTCTCGTTCGCGTGTAATCACGTTGCTGGCTTCTGACGCTAACTGTAACGTCAACAGCTTCCTTTGCTCGCGAAAGTCGCTAGTCCTTCTGTCTAGTGCGGCGCACAAGATTGCTTCGGACCTTACCGGACGCATTTCACTTGTCCTGACTCGTGCCCGTGCACAACCAGCTGCTGCGGCCGGCGCCGCTTTGTCGGCTTCATATACTCAAGTGTGACCAGAATCCGTCACCATGTCCGCCCCATCGATCTCGCCATCGACGACCGCATCCGCCGCGCCCTCAGCCTCTTCCGCAGCTGGGCCTTCAGCATCGGCATCTGTCTCGACTCCGCCATCACCGCCAAGCACATCCTCGGCCTCAGCACCATCCGCAGCTTCATCGCTATCGGCGACCCCACCACCGTCCTCGACGACTACATTTCAGACTTCCGCCGCATCGTCAGCCAGCGCACCAGCATCGACACAAACAGCAGCACCGACATCTGCAGACGCGGCGAGCTCTTCCACTACCACAGACGCATCGGGCCCTTCTGGGGCAGGATCACAGATCACTTCGACCCAATCTCAATCACAGCCGACAGCCTCCTCTGACTCCCAGGCCATGGCTGTGTCCACTTTCCCGACGTCTGTCCCTTATCCTGTGCCTACCTCGCTGGCCCCAGGTGCCGTTTCCGGCATGCCTGGTCAGACGGGGCCAAAGAACATCGGTCCGTTGGCGAGCTCTGCAATGATGCCCGGCGACGCGAGCCCTGGCTTGCCGCTGCTGGGAAGCCTCACGCCCGAGGATGCGCAGCGCCTTGGTCTGGCCCATTTTCAGGGAATGGCTCCAGGCGCATCCTACAGTTCGGCGCCGCAAGCTTTCCGTCCTCCAATCAACGTCTCGCCCCACGCTTTCCAAAGTAAAAACATGGCAGCGACACCGTCACCAATCGTAAAGCCAGCTGATGTCACTCCGACTCCGACCCCTCCACCGCACACGTCGACGGCGACATCCGTGTCCGCATCTGCGTCGAGCTCGACACCCGCTGTGTCCGACACAAAAGACGCTCAGGACGGCATTCCAAATTCGAAGCTGGCCCCCGTTGTTGCTGGTATTGGTACTCTGCCTCCGACAGTCGCGCCTGCTGGCGGAGCTGGCTCGTCCAACTACGCTTCCGGAGACTCTCTGCGGGCGATCCCAACCAACAAAAACAACCCTGCTTTCCTGAACAAGCTTCGCAGCATGGTCGATGATCCCAACACCGATGAGCTCATCCGTTGGTCACCTGATGGCTCCTCATTTTTCGTGCCCAATCATGTCCGCTTTGGCGACGAGGTCTTGCCCCGCTTCTTCAAGCACAATCGCTTCTCATCGTTTGTGCGCCAGCTCAACATGTATGGCTTTCACAAGGTGCCGCATCTGCAGCAAGGTGCGCTCAAGCACGATTCGCCGCAGGAGAGCGAGCTCTGGGAGTTTTCCAACCCACACTTCCACCGCGATCACCCCGAATGGCTGTCGAAAGTGCAGCGCAAGAAGGGCGCGCGCGACGAAAAGGACCATCAAGGCGAGCGTGAGGGAAGCGGCAGCGGCAGCGGCAGTGGCACAACCAACAGTATCGCTGCAGCAAGCACCGGGCAGGAGCTCATGCAGGCTGGTGCTTTAATGCGGACCGACTTCGGAAGTGCTGCTACCAGCACAACCGGCGAAGGAACCCTGCAGCTTGCAAGCGTGCTCAACGCTATCAACGCCATCAAGAACGCTCAGTCAAGCATCTCGGCCGATCTGCGCCATCTGCAGAGTTCCAATCAGAATCTGTGGCAGGAAGCTATCGAGAGTCGCCAGCGCGCAAAGCGACAGCAAGATACCATCAACAAAATTCTCCGTTTCCTCGCCGGCGTGTTTGGCAACCAGGACGAAGATGAAGGCTCTGTGCCTGCCAGCAATAAGAAGGTATCGGGCAAGGGTCGGGGTGGCAGCGGCAGTGGAGGTGGACGCCGTGTCGGTGTTCGCCCGCAGCAGCGTAAAGGTCGCCTGATGATTGAGGACGCAAGTTCGGGCAACCAGAACAGTACATTCCGCGGCCTCGAAGAGGCCGGCATCACCGCCGACGACGATGTCGAGATTGAAGGAATGCCGTCGCACATGCGCTTCCAGGAGGCAAACAGCGGTGACTCGCCCCGAGGTGCTAGCAACAGCCCTTCAACCAGCAATGGGGGCTCTCGCTTCACTACCATAGGTTCGCCCCCCACGTCGAGCAACGATTTCAAAGGTTTAGGCGCCGAGACGGTCTCCACACCGGGCGGCTCGCGCCGACTGTCGTCGCAGGCCAGCAACCAGGTGCTCAATGCTCTGGCGTCAGGCGAGGGGAACGCCTGGCTTGCAAGTCTCTTTGGTGCCAGCCTCGCAAATCAGGGCTCCAAGCCTACAGGGCCAGTCGCTGGCGGAGGTCTCAAGCTTGATCCACAGATGGTCGCCGCGCTTCAACAGGCGCTTGCAAGCGCAAGCGGAAACACGGCAGCATCGGAGAATGACTATTTCGGCAACACTGGCGCCAACGATTCTGCTGATGCCTCCTCTCGCTTCTCGTTTGCCTCGGGCAGTGCCAGTCCCAATAATAGCGGTACCAGCGCTGCGTCGGCCTCCGCAGGCCCGAATTCGGGTCGATCGGGCTCTGCTGCAGCTCCTGGTCTCGGTCTCGATGCCGATGCACTGGCACGCATCGCAGGACTGTCACAGGCCTTGGTACAGTCTCCGGCTCGACCCGCTCAGTCTGCCGGTTCCTCTAACTTTGATGTTCAATCTGGCTCACCGACAAAGACGCACGGAGGCGTCCCGTCGGGTCTCTTTGACAGCGTCGATAGCAACAACAATCATCAGCTTGCTCTGTCTCTTGCACGAAGCTCGCGCGACCTGCAAAACACATCGACCGACTTCAATCAGGTGCAGAACAGCATCAATGCGCTCATTGAGGGACTGCAGTCCAATCCCAACTTCCTGTCTGCTGCGGGTGCATCGCAACCTTCCAGCTCGATATCCGAGCCGGCGCACGCAGACCCGATCAACAGCTGGACAACTCAGGGTCAGCCGCCGAACAACGGCCTATACCCGGACCCTGCAGCTCCACCGATCAATCTTCCGTCATTCGGATCAGACATGCTATCGGACCCGGCCACTGCGTTCCTTGGCACCAGGAACACGGGCTCAGCACTCCCTTCGACTACGACACAGCCGGGCAACGCGGCAATACCCGGCGCTAGTGCTTCGACGAACTCTGCCACTACTGGGGTCAGCAACGGGATCGACACAGACTTTGATGTGGACTCGTTCCTGAGCCAGTTTGTCGACACGTCGCAGGCTCCGGGAGGCGGAGTGACGAGTCCCGGTCCCTTTGGCGACATTGGAGCAGGCGGTGGAAATGGAGGTGGAATGGGCGAGTCGCCATCGTTTGCCTTTTCGCCTGCCACTACGGCTGCGTTCTTGGGAGGCCAGGATACCAGCGGTACCGACATGGGCATCGGCGGCATGGGCGCTCCTGGAGGCGGCGCGATCGCTTCCATGGACACAGACTCCAGTGCCGGATCCAACGCCTCTTCGTCCAGCACCTCGCCCTCGGCGATGTGGAACATGACGGGCTCTAACTCCAAGACCTCGGGCAAGAAACGGAAACCTTCCACCTCGGACACCACAAGTCCCAACAATATCCAGGACATCGAAATGGCTTCCCGTCCCCCCAAGAAGAGTGTCAGTCGCAAGTCCAAGTAGCTTTTCCCCTCGTCTTACTGCGCGCCCGCCTTGTTGTTTTGCTGTGATACCACTGTCGAACGTTGACCGTTCCAATGTTGCGTCCCTTTATCTGTCCCTTTCTGTACTACTTGGTTATGACTATCGCTGCATACCTCGCAATTCAAACCGTGTATTTGTAGTCTATGCCTACCCTTCCCGCGTTTGTGGTACGAAGCTAATGATGTGATCCACACGACACACGCACACGAATAAATGTGACAATCATGTCTACATTGCAGACTGGTAACAGGTGACTCTGTGTCCGCCGTAGCGACGTTTTCTAAGCGGTTAGATAAAGCAGACGAATTCGCCACGTCAGAGATTAGCCGTGTGGAAGGACTGGGTGGTATACGTGTGGTCTATGAAGGACACAATACAGTAATATCTTTTTTCCTAAGGAGCAGGCTGAATTTCCTCGTTGGCGGGCTGGACGGTCTTTTCGCCGACGTGCTCTGGCTGGTCCGACGAGGTGTTGGACTGGGCTTCGCGGTCGAATCGGCCGAAGCCTCGGGTTCGGAAGAGGATTTCGTCCATATCGAGGGGGCCCTTGAAGTGTTTTCTACCCTGGACGAACCAGGCGGTGATGGCGAGGAAGGCGACGATGCCGACTACGACGACGGTGTAGTTCATGTTGGTCGTAGTGGTTGGGAGGTCGGGAGGGAAGAGGAAGAAGACGTCTGTAAGACAGACGAAAAGGATAGCAAAGACGTTGATGGCGGGACCAAAAGCGCCGAGGTTGAACTTTCGCTTTTCGCCGCCGTTTGCATCGTCGAGCACCTTGCGACCTCGAACGAGCAAGAGCGCGACGGGGATGATGTACGAAAGCTGCAGCAACACGACCGACGAGGAGAGAATAGCGTTGAGTGCCGAAGAGGAGCCGAGATAGATGCAGCCAAAGATGATGGTCCAGACGGTCGTGAGGATCAGAGAGGGAATGGGTACCTCGCGGTCGATTCGCTCAAGGAGGCCCGAGAAGGGCATACCCTTGTCGCGAGCAAAAGCCTGGGTCATTCGCGATGAGGTGGTCAGCAGTGCAACGTTGGTGAACATCATGGAGCAGAGGGGGAACATAATCAGACAGACAGCGGCAGCCTTGTTCCTGGTGGCCTGATAGATAATTTCGAGGAGAGCACCGCTGGTCGACTCGACAACACCGGTAAAGTCCTGCAGGACAAAGAGAAAGACCATGAGGACGACAAAAGTGGAGCTAGCACCAATTACAACGGCAAGCACCATGGTTCGGGGCGCACTGATGGCAGGTCTGTCGATCTCGTCGACAAGGTGAGTAGCGCCGTCGGCACCAATGAGCGAGAAAGTAGACTGGAGAAGACCGAGAATCCACGCGACGCCGTTGTTCCACCCGGTCTCGTTGACAAAGGTGGTGAAGACGAACTCGCCGGTCTGGTACTTGGGCGAGGCTCGGCCCAGGCAGGTGATCATGATGACTGCAGCACCGACAAGCGACCAGAAGAGGGCGAATCGGTTGATGGGATCGAGCAGGCGCACGGCAAAGACGTTGATGATGCACGCGGTCACGGCGAAGCCGAGATAGACAAGGAAAATGTGCCATGGCTGAGACTCGTAGTCCTCGTGCATGAGGCCGATGATACCAACTACAAACTGGCCAGCGAGGGAGCTCGCAGTGGCGGTAAGTGCGACCCAACCGGCTGCCGAGATCCAGCCGGTAAAGTAGGCGATGGCATATCGGTACTTGGAAGGGGCGAGTGCAAAGGACCAGTGATACTGGCCACCGGTGGTGGGATAAACATGGCAGATCTCGGCCATAGAGACAGCTACGGACATGGCACCAACGAAAGAGACAACCAGACCCCACAGAATGACCGAGGGACCACCCGAGACGAGGGAGATGGAAAGCGACGCCGAGGCGGCGGTCCACGAGTTGAGAATGCAGTAGCAAAGACCGATGAGTGCCAGGGGCGAAAAGTGCTTCTGTTGAATGACGTTCGAGGGGCCGACGGTGGTCAGAGATTCGGCGCGTTTGCCGGTGGACGAGCCCGCCTCTCTGTAGTCGTGCAGCGTCTGGGTCTGTCGCTGTGCGGCCTTTTCTTGTCGGATGGCGGCCGACGCCTGCGTGCCTTCTGTTGCGCCCATGATTGGGGAAGTTCGCTTTTTTGAACCACGAGCAGGAATGATGAAGGGATAGGAAGAAGGTGTGAATATGATTTCCCAAGTCTATGCCAAGCCTGAACGAGAGATGAGGATCGTGGTGGTGATGGGAGGGGTGTGGAGGAGAGGGATCCTGGCAAACGAGGGAAGGATGATGGGAACGTCTGAGAGTAGGTCTGGTTATATGCTTGCTGGCTGAACGTTAGTACAGGTGGGGGGAGCGGTAGCTTATCGAGGAGAGAAAAGGTCTGGACACAGGCACCACGAGGGAGAGCGAGACAAGTCACAAGTCACAAGGCCATCAAGGCTTCAACGAAAGAACAATAAGGACACCGTTATCGTCGAGTGTGGGATAACGAGGGTCCAATCAGACGAGGGAGAGGCTGGCCTACCCCGCATCAGACGGCTTGGCGCAGGAGACGATGTACGAGTCTCGACAGAGAGTGGAGAGCGAGAGAGACAGAGACAGAGAGAGACACTCAAGAGCATGCTCGAGCAAGGCAAATAACCGGAGTCGGATGAATGGCTATCGTTGGCAATGGATGCACTTGCCGTGGGCAGAGAATGAGAAAAAAGCGCTAGGCTTGCACGACAGATACATTTGTGCCGTCAAGCGAGAATGAGCTCATGGCCCAGCCAAGACGGTGTGGCAAGTGTGAGCGTTGACGAAGAGAAGGTTACACACCACTCTCAGCAGGACAATTTGGCTCGGCTAGCGGGGCAACCCGCAGCGCTGTGTCACACGTACTTCTTGCCTTGCTGCCCACTCTCTTCCCTTTCAGCCTGAGATTCCTTGTATTTTTTTGTATTTTTTTTTTTTTTCACCGAGCCGAAGGTACGGCAAGCGGTGACAGCATGGATGCCATATTCCGAAAAAAAATGCAAAAAAAGTCATTCACATCCCAGACCTGTTGGCTGATACTCAGAGCAACGTTGTACGTTATCTCCTACCTCGACACGCTCAGGGTATCGACGCCGCTATCAAGCTGATTGTCTTCTGATTGGCTTCTCAGATGAGGGGCCGGACACGATATACTTCGACAGTGCGGGGCAGCAAAGTTCAGTATTGACCAGGCGGTCGAGGCGGGTGGTGGATTCGTTTAGTGACACGAGTCGAACGAGAGATACGAGGTTGTGCGACTGGGGGGTCGGCGGATGTTCGTGCGTGTGCCCTGTTCACTTTCTTTTTTCTCACTCCCAAACTGCTCGGCAAATGGTTTTATTTATTTATTTATTTTACGAAGAGGGGGGTGTGACAGTGGGGGGCGTGGTCAAAAGAGCATCTCTGGAGCCCAGAGAACCCGAAGCACAACCTGGAGCCCATAGAGCCAACTTTTTGGCGCAGCCGCATGTTGAGTCTGCCCTGCATGGATTTGCATCTCCGTCCCGTCTGCTCACCTCCGCTCCACTCAAATGCTAACGGCTTCGAATTGAAACCATCCTGATTGCCTGCTTTTCGCTATCCGTTCGGCTACACTTTGTTCCTTGGCACTTCACCCATTCCGATCCTTCACACATCAACTTTCTTGCCTGAACATCAACTACTTGTCTGCACATTCCTGGCAATCGCTATCGCGGAAAGATTCGGCTTGGCATCAGAGAGTAACGTGACCTCGACAGCGACAGCTGATAGTGGGAAACATCAGCAGTCTTGACCGTAAAACATGGCACGGACTGACGGATCAAACGGGGCGAACGGGTGATCCGTGGCCGAACATTCTCTTCCTCCTTGCCGTGGAAACGAGACCGTACTTCGACTGATTTCGCCATTTTAGCGACTACAGGGTGACTGGATTCAAGTCGTTTCCTGGATGCGAAGCTGACGGTCCGACGGCGTGAGCAGGCGCAACCCATGAGGATGTATGACAGAGGCCGGCGGCATGGCAAGCGTGACACCGCACCAAGTACTGCACGGTAGTGAGTGATTTTCAGTTTCTTCAAATTGAGCGTCACCGTCACAGTCTTCGGCCTGCACACGAGCTGCAGAGTCGGACGAGCCGTGGTCTCTCGACAGAGTCAGCAACAGTGGGGCCGCGGGTTGCCGACCCTGCTTTTTTTGTGTCTTATCGGTCAATTTCGACGGGTCGAGTCGGCAATTGGAGCGATCCACACGGTCGGTCTAACATCTCAGTGATGTGTTATTCATCGAGTCCAGATCGGGTATGGCGTGCATTCAGATCGAGATGCACACAAATGCAACTGAGAAAAGGCGTGTTGGCCTGTGTGGCCACAAAAGCTGGCCTTCCTCCCATGTCTTGGCCGCTCGAAAGTGGAGAAGATCTCGGCGGTCCCATCCCAACTTGGTCCAAAGTAGCCATTCTTGGGAGCAACATCGCTACCATCGAACCAACCGAATCGGCCAACGCTCTGTGACAGTCCTCGAAACGCACTTGTGTAACTGTCACCGAACGCCGCATTTCGGCTGCCGACGAGTGCCGTTGTCTGCAATACTTTGCTAGACGAAACCAACTTCAACGTGGGCTTGCAATTTCGCCATTCTCTCGACTCGGTAGGATCCTGCACAACAGCACCTGCCCTCATAAGCAACCAGGGACTCGAGGCGAAGCTGAGCCTTACCGCAAGCCTTTAAATATGTCGGCCTTCGATGAAGCAGCCATGGACGGCATGTCGGAGCCCTCAGCCACCGCGCTAGGCAAGCGTGGCCGAGGTGGTGAAGATGCAGATGATGCCCAGCAAGCAGCTCGTCAGTATTCACCCGAACCTGATGAGGACCTCGACCTGGCGCAGGGAAGACATCCGGTCTGGCTGGTCAAGGTGCCCAAATTCATCTTGCAGGCCTGGAGCTCGATCCACACCGACGACCTGCGTCTCGGCACTGTCCGCGTCTACGATCCGGATCACACTGGACACCAGCGCATGGAGCTCCTGCTACCCGACTCACCTCAACCGCCCATCCCCACAGAACCGGGCAAGCCCAGAAATCCGCAGTGGGAGACTATCCCTCGCGCCTACGATCTCAAGCTAACTGCCAACTCGGACGCCACGTTGCACCGAAATATATATGCCTTCCAGGAGCGACTCGAGGAAGTTGAACCAGCTGCGGGATCCGCGTCCAAGACCGAGATCGACAGTGACGATGATGATGATGACGACGACGATGGCGACGGCAGCGGCAACAAGCGTCGGAAGCGGGTCAAGACAAAACGGATCACGGCGCTCCGCGGCACAATCACCAACGAAGCTGCCCTGCAACCGCAGATTCGTGCTCCCAACGCCGACGTCAAACCGGGAAGCTCTTCGTTTGGTGGAGCGGCGCCGATCAGCGACTCCTACCGCGAGCTTCTCCGAAAACGTAGGCAGGAGGCTTCGACGCCCAAACGCACGATCAAGATGCTCGACTCGAGTGATGCCGGACGTCACAACATGCTTGTTGCGGGTGTTGGGTCCGGTCTCATCAACCAAAAATCTAGATTCAATGCCGCCATTGCGCAGAAACCCAAGTCGAGTGGTGCCGCATCCGGATCTTCGGCAAGCAACGAAAAGTTTGCACGTATGCCCAAGAATGAGCTTCTCGACCTGCTCTTCAACCTCTTTGAACGCTGGCAATACTGGTCACTCAAGAAGCTACGTGCTGAGACGCAACAACCTGAAAGCTACCTTCGAGAAGTACTGACTGGCATTGCAGATCTTCACAAACGCGGCCCCTACGTAGGAAACTGGAGTCTGAAGCCCGAATATTCCAATTTGCGAAAGGAACAGGAAAAGTCACAACAGGAACAGCAATCACAGGCAGCATCACAGCAACCACCACAGTCCCAGCCAAAGAAGAATCAGAATGACGAAGAAGACGAAGACTTTGGCGAGGACGACAGCGACGACGATGACGACGAAGACGACTTTGACGATGTCTAAATCTTGCATCCGCGCGCACCACTTTCCGACCCGATTGGCACTTCCCTGACACTCATTCTGCATTTTCGATCTCATGATCTTGTCATCCACAATGCTCAAAACCGGATCCTGGGTGAAATGCTTTGCATGTTATTGCGAGAGTAAAAGTGGTGCGAATGGACGTGAAATGACTGCTCTGCCGTAGCAAAGTGAGGTGTGAACGCCATGTATACGCTCGGCAAGGCAAGGCAATGCTGGCCCCGAGCATGGCTGGCTTTTTTGGGGTCCACGAGACCCATGATGTGAGTGATGCATTTTTTTGAGGATTCGTCTAGTGTCTTGACTTTCCGGCGGCTTCGAGCACTTCCGTGTCGCCAATCGGTTGCGGGTTGTAGGACGCCGAGGAAGAGGAGCTGGTGGATGTTGGGAGTGGTGACGAAGCGCCGGCGTAGATGGTATCGAGGGTTGTGCTTGGGAGGTCGAAGTCGCCAAGAGGCGTTTCGGTGAGGTAGAGACGACGGAGGGCATCTTCCGCGGCCCTGAACTCGGCCATCTTGATCGACGTGCCGCTGCCCTCTCCGATCTTGGTGGCACCGCTCCAGACACCAACCACAAACACCGGGCTGATGCTGAGACGACCGCTCTCGGCAATGATCCTGGACTGAGGCAGGTCCTTTCCATATTTGGCGCAGGTCTGGGAGAGAGCGCGCTTAGGGTCGAGGAACTTGAGCAGCTTGGCCAGGTCAAGTTTACGGTTGAGCAGATGCGAGGTGACGAATCGACGAGCTGCCGAGAGACCGAGCTCCTGGAAGACGACTGCAACAAGGGCACGCATGGCGTCGGCGCCGACATCGCGGGAAAGCAGCGTTCGGTCGGGAAGCCCGACAGCCGACTTGCCGGATCTGGTGACGTAGTTCTTGGGCTTGGGTACCCGCGCCTCCTTGTTCCAGCGCAGAACGCCTTGGCCTCCGAGACCGAGCGAGAGTCCTACGTCGGAAAGCGTCTGAGGCCCAACGAAAGCGGCAACGGCAGCTTTGAGCGCCCGCGTTGGCAGGTTGGGATAGCGAAGATGGAGGAACTCGGACGCAAGCATGCCCAGCAGAGAGTTACCGACCGTGCACAGGGCAGCGTGGTGCTGAACTTCCTGAATCAAGACAGAGGAGCCAAGGAACTGTTTTGCGTCGAGTGCTGCCTTGTTATCGGCACGATTGCGCACGAGACCAGAAGCAGATGCGTTGTCTGTTGCCGCGAGGGTGGAAGCATTGACCTTGTCGACAAGGGTCTGAAAGGAGGGGTGTGTGCAGGCTTGGTAGACGAGCTGTACGCGGCGGTCCCGGGTCTCGGCGTCAGTGCCAGCAGGTAGCAGGCCAAGTCGGGACGTCAATGCAGCGAATGTAGCGAGCGGCGGAGGTCGGACAGCGGCGTACAGCTCTGGATCCTGACGAGCGAGTCGCGGCAGATGCGAAGCCGGTGAACTGACAGGCTCGTAGCTGGATACACCGGAGCGCTCCACTTCTGTGGATGGCGCGGATCGGACCGAGCTGGAAGACACGTTCCTTCGTTGTGCGACCGCGACCCGTGTCGAGGATGATGCTGCGGAGGAAGAAGAAGAGGTGGATGCTGCCCATGGCCGGGTGGCCAGACGGCCGACCGATTTGCTGGTCGACATGCTGATGAGGATCCCGAATGCACCTAAGCTGCCACTGACAAGACGTGTATCCTGAGTGGCGAGTTGACGAGACTAAGACGAGCAGGAAAGACGCCTGTTTGACCGAAAGTGAAAGGATAGAGATCGTAAAGGGGCGGAAATGATGGCAAATTGACAACTGCGATGGTGTTTGTCGCACGTTGATGGCTGAAGGCGTGCTGTGAGTGGGGCCTGCCCTTCCGATGCTTGCCAATGAAACGAGAAGTGGGAATTGTCGATTTTCTTCCTTTCTTCCGATTCTAAGCTGGGGGGGTTGGTCGCCTGGGCTTGGCTGACGAGAAAATCGACTGGCAACTCTACAGAGGGAGGAAGAAAAAAGTCCAAAAAGGGCGCTTCACGTGATGCTGTCCAGCTCTCTTTCCGCACGACAACCCTAAACAGCACCAAGTGTTAGAGTCATTTCTCTACAAGCACCGAGTTCCGTGGTTGTGAACAGTAAGTTAGTTACCTCGAACCGTGTAAAGCTACAGTAGAAAGAACCCTGGCTAGCCGGCTGGC
Organism: Testicularia cyperi; assembly: GCA_003144125.1. Lineage (NCBI taxonomy): Eukaryota > Fungi > Basidiomycota > Ustilaginomycetes > Ustilaginales > Anthracoideaceae > Testicularia > Testicularia cyperi. The sequence continues at coordinate 3,792,915 of KZ819188.1, forward strand.
TCGGACCACCTCAAGAATTCGATCCCTTTGCAATTATACCACCTTGTGACAGCTCATCCTTGCCGTTACCTCTTACTGCTGCCATACGATATCCTTTCGGACTTTCACCCGAAGACGCAAACGAAACAAGCTAGGACTCAAAGCTGCAATCTCCCGCATTGGAACCTTCACGAGCTGCAGCAGCACGAGCAATCACACGCATCGACAGCAGCGGAAGGCCCAGTTTCAACCAGGTGACACGAGTATATTTCGCCTTTATCACAGGTCACTTTTCAGCAAGAGCGCGGATTCGATCACGACATGGCAGCCAAGAGGGCGCCCACAAGGGTACCCATCCAAGGCAGATCACCGCCCAATAGTCAGCACGAAGTACAGCAACAGCTCCAAGCTGCACAAGCGGCCCAGGCAGCACAAGCGGCGCAGGCGCAAGACGCGCTCTCCGTTATCCTAGTCACAGCCGGATACGACCACACAATCCGCTTCTGGGAGGCTTGGTCTGGCATCTGTTCGCGCACCATCCAACATCCGGACTCGCAGGTGAATCGACTGGCAATCAGCCCAGACAAGCGGTTTCTTGCAGCCGCAGCAAACACCCACATCCGTCTGTATGACTGCTCGGTAGCAGCGCCAAGCAATATTCACGTAGGTGCTGGAGGCGCAGGCGGCAGCGGTAACGGAACAAGTGCGAGTGCACCCGCTCAGCCGATTGCAACGCTAGATGGACATCATGGCAATGTGACTGGCATTGCATGGCACTGTGACATGCAGTGGCTCGTATCGGGAGGCGAGGACGGAATGCTCAAGATCTGGGATCTCAGGACATCACGAGCAACGCGAATCTACGACCATCGTGGGCCAGTCAATGACGTGGTTGTGCATCCAAACCAGGGAGAACTCGTGTCCTGTGATCAGCACGGGAGCGTCAAGGTATGGGATCTCAGCCAGAATGGATGCAGCCACGAGCTCGTACCCGAGGAAGACGTTCCAATACGTTCCGTCACGGTGGCTGCCGACGGATCGTGTCTGGTTGCAGGCAACAACAAGGGCAAGGTGTATGTGTGGCGGATTCAGAACGGCAGCTACGACGCACAAGGGCAGCCTCTGCCCGGTCAGTCACCGGCCACTACACCCGGAGGAGCCTCGGGTGACTTTACAGAGCTGCAACCAGTGACGACGTTCCAGGCGCACGACAAGTACCTCACCCGCTGTCTGCTCAGTCCCGACGTGCGTCACCTCGCAACCTGCTCTGCCGACGCCACCGTCAAGATCTGGTCCACATCACGCTACGAATTCGCACTGGAAAAGACACTCGTCGGTCACCAACGTTGGGTCTGGGATGCTGCCTTTAGCGCAGACTCGGCATATCTCGTAACTGCAAGCTCAGATCACGTCGCAAGGCTCTGGGAACTCGCCTCGGGCGAGACCGTCAGGCAGTACAACGGCCACCATCGTGCCGCCGTCTGCGTTGCCCTCAATGACGCTTCCCTCGGCGGGCCATAGAAACCTCTTCTCCATTTACTGCGCTCTCTCAGCCCAAAGAGTCTCAAACACAAACACTAGACCCTTTTTTTGCAATCTTGCAATCGATACCATTTTTCACAGCATCAGGATCAACTTGGATGGAAAGGACTCGGGTAGAAATGAGAGTAGTCTACTTGTACGTTGCTGAAATTAGGCTGCTTCACTACATTGCTACTTCAGCCCATGTGACTTAGGCGCTGCCTGGAACCGGCGGCTTGCGAGCCCAAAAGAAGTAATTACAGGCCTCCGTGCCGGGCAGATTGCTCGAGGCGGGCGCAAGGGCCCACGTCCCCGTCCATGGGAGGTAGGCGGTGCCACGCACCTCGTAGTGCATGCGTTGAGGAAGCTTGGTGGTGCCGGGAGCGTACCATTTGAGATCATGATGGAAAAAGTCGACGAGCTCCTTGGGATTGATGTACTGGTGGTGGGTGTGAGTTCCTGGCGTCACGAGTCGGAGGACGTCTTCGGCCATAAAGATGGTGAGGAACCACGAGAGCGGCGTGCGAGCAATGGTCGACATAAAAAGGTGGCCACCTGGACGAACGAGTTTGTCGAGACTGCGGAGGAACTCGGCTGGCCCATTGACGTGTTCGAGAACTTCCATGGCACAGACGACGTCGAATGTCTTGCCCTGCGCTACGAGGTCTTCGGCCGTAGTGTGCAAGTACGTGAGAGCAGGACCCCCAAGCTTGTGCTTCCGAGACAGAACCGGGTCACGCGCAGCATGTGTTGTCGCAATCCCAATGTTGCTCTTGCTCGCATCCACGCCGGTCGTCTTTGCGCCCAGCCTTGCCAGACTCTCGCTGAGCAGTCCACCACCACACCCAATATCGGCCACTTCCAGTCCGTCGAGGAATCTCGTCTTGCCCAGATTCTTGACAGCCGTCGAAGTCGAAGTCGAAGCTGAGCCGCTTCCTTCTCCTCGTGCGCGAGATTGAACCTGGTCCAGAGCAGTCTCGTAGCCCCAGACCTCGTCTAGTTTTTCGCGCATGAAGCGGATACGTGACGGGTTCATGGCATGCAAGAGTCCGAACTCGCCATGTTCGTCCCACCATTTTGACGAGAGCCGGCTAAAGTGCTCGATCTCGGATGCGTGGACGGAAGAATGTGGCGCTGCTCCGGACGATGATGATGACGACGAATCGAGACGCAGTTTCGATGAAGACGCAAATGATCTAGAGGCGATCGATGAGACCGCGGCCTTGGGCAGAGAAGCAGACCTGATGCAGTACAACACAAAGGATGGCACGAACATGGCGTATCAGCGCTTCGCTCATTCAATCTCAATGGTGCCACAAGAAGGTGTACGGAACTCACCCGTTGACCAATCCAAGAGCAGGCCGGGACGAACGAGACTGGAAGGCTGACTTGGCCGCCCTGGCCAGTAGCGACTGTGTTGATCTGGCCGTGTTCGACATGATCGAGGCAAAGTAGAAGTAAAGCAAAGTGCGATTGTCCGGTCCAGTACACAAGTGAAGCAAAGGGATACAGATACAAGTACACAAAATACCGGAACGAGAAGAAAGTCTGCGAAACGTGGAAGAGAACCTGGTCGAGCAAGAAGCACAAGTGTGGACAAGAGCCCAGATACAAGAGGAAGACGACAGTGGTCAGCTTCAGCTTCTTTCGTGGTTCGACATACGGGGCGGCTGGCAAGCTCGCGAGCGCATGACCCAAAAGATAGGTGCATGCAAGGTGAGGATGATCGAGTTTCAGAATAGGGAGGGTAATAGCGTAAAGTCCTCCACTGCAATCGGGGTTGTCGGCAAGGTTATTGCTTTATTACGACTGGTGCCAGGCAGAATCCGATCATCATTCGATACTGAGGGAAAAGGGGATATAGGGGTTGGTCGTAGCTTTGCGAAGCTGTGCCAGGAAAAACAGAAGACTTACAGATCGTAGGATGATTGTGGTGGAGAAGGTGGAAGGAATGCCACGACTGGCGACCTCAATATCTGTGTGGGATACACGCGCGCCAACCGACGACTTTCTTCTGCATCTTTTGCGGTCAGGTCAGCTTGGCCTGCTTCTTCCTTTTTTTCCGATTTTCGAGATCTGCAGTACAGTAATTGCTGGCTGCGGCTGCCAAAATCCACTCTCGACTTCTTCTCGGGCGAGTCCATTTTCACGTGTGCCTGAACCCCCCTTGCAGTAGCAGCGAGCGAGACCAACACACGACACTTGGTGGAGGTGTCTCCCCTTGATCCTACAACACCGTATTGGTCGCCATCAGCAGCCGTTCCGTCGATAGAAGGGTCTGGGAATAGCATAGCTGTGGGGGCACGCAAACGGAACGGTACTCGAGCAAGAGCCTTGAATCGGATCGCGCCCGGAGGGTCAGGGAAAGACAGGTCCAATCCTGAACACGATTGTAATTGCCTGTTTCAGCAATGTCCTCTCTCTTTGGCGGGTGCTTTGGACGATCGTCCCACAAGGCTTCATCTGGCCAATTGGATAGTGAAGATCCCGAGCTACTCGGTCCGACTGGCTCGCGACCGATCGATGCGGTGAATCCGGCCAAATGCGTCTTTTGCAACGTGGACAGTAGCCGCTTCCGCGTCGTGCTTGAGGATTCGGACTACATCTGCTTCTCGGATCGATCACCTGCGGCTGCGATCCATCTGCTCGTTATACCGCGGCGCCACATCGCCAATGTCCAGAGTCTCACGCGCAGTGACGCAGAGATAGTCCGACAGATGCAGGTGCTCGGCAATGCTGCTCTCGACATCGTCAGCGGTCAGGAACCTACACCGCAACAGTCCGATACCAGTATCAAGACCACGCCCGAGAGACGCTTCGGATTTCACATCCCTCCGTTTCGCAGCGTAGACCACCTGCATCTGCACTGTCTTCAACTTCCCTTCCGAAGCACTCTTCGCTCTCTCAAGTATAGGGTTGCGGATCCGCCGAGCCGCGAGTATCACAAGGGCTGGTCGTGGTTTGCAGAGTGGAAGCAGACCTGCGCTATCCTCCAAGACGGCGGCCGTGTCAAGGTCGGCAAGTGCTAGGCTTGGTCTTCCACTAGAACTAGACAGTAGAAGATAGAATATACCCCGCTTCCATACCGTTAATCACATGTCACCACCTATACCCCGATCAGCACTTCTTTGCAGTCTCATCCTTCATGTTCAGAGGGCCACGTTGTTTGACTCGATACAATGTGATCTACATGAGTAGAATGACAGGGGTGCAAGCGAGTGAGACATAACGTAATTCCCGTAGAAGCCGTTTTCCTAGGGTACCCGGTTTCAAATTTTCACACATCAACACCATATCCGGCAACCTAAGGCATGACTTTTATGATCACCACAGCCCAAGTCATTAAACAGATTGTGTATTACAATGGTGGAAAGAGAAGGCAAGAAGGTCTAGTGTGTGCTGCTTGGACCTGCAATGCTGCCTTGTGGCACTGCCGCCAGAGCAGCCCGGATTGCTTCATAGCACATCTGTTCCTGCTCTGTTTCAAGAGCTGGATCAATAGCAGGCCATGCCGGTGATGTTTCCTGCAAAAGTAGTGCCCTAGCGTCATTTTCTTGATCTGCAGCATCCTCTGAGACCTGCCGCTGCTTGCCCTTCTGCTTTGCATCCTGGTCAGTGCGCCTTTCTGCTGCCTTGCGCTTGCGTGCTGCAGCTGCATCAGCCTTCTCCTGCTCTTTTTGCTCACGGGTTGCCCTAAGAGTCTCTACCTGCTCCCGTGTGATCACTCTTGCAGTAGATAGGGTTGCTCTATCACCTGGACGGGGACTTGTACGGAGTAAAAGTGCTTGTTCAAGGTGTTCAAGCTGACGGGCCAGAAGAAGTTTTTCATCCATAGCAGAGGTATATGCCTTGAGTATTTTGAGCAGATATGAGCGGTTGATACGATCAGATGACTGTAGCGTAGACTGGATTGAGCGCACAAGCTCATAGCACTCTTGTCGGGATGTTGGGGTTGCCAGGAGATCAGCAGGAGCGGCACTTGTTGGTGGTGGAGTGACAGAGGCGCGGTGGCCAGGCAAGCGTACTAGCACCTTGGTACGGTCAAGTGGCTTTGTAATTCCAAGGTCTGTGAATGCCTTCTGTGCCGTGTGACGGTTGATGACATCCTTTCTGATCTTCTGGTAGATCGAAAGGAAGTGCTTCTTGGTCACGCTTGGCTGACCAATCAAGCTCCCAACCTCACGGCGGTAAGCTTGCGTAAGTGGCCCAAAGATGCTTACATCAAGTGGCTGCAGGTAGTGTGTAGCATGTGGTGGAAAGCACAGAGGGATAATGCGGTGATCCCAGCAGTGCATAATGAAGGGCGGCGCAACGTGGGACACATGACCGTCAAGCAGGAGGATGCGGTACATTGCAGTGTTGGCTGGGCGTGTCTTTGGCTCAAATGTATGCTGAAGCCAATGCATGCCAATCTCTGTGTCTGTCCATCCCCGCTCTGATGTTCCAAATGCCCAGTCTTTTGGTATGCCATCCAGTACTGTGTGCCAGCCATTGAGATGTGACTTGCCCTTGAGGATGATGAGCGGAGGGATAGGCTGGCCGCCAGCACCTATTGCTTCAATGACCGTGATGTTCTCCCGGTTGCCTGGCTGGATCTTGAATGGAGAAGTACGCTTTGTTGGAGAGGAGGTTGGTACAACAATGCGCTGTGGTCCGCTGAGGCCAAGGATGAAGCCAGTCTCATCCATGTTGTAGATCTGGTGGTGCTCTACCTTGTACTGCGTCATGGCATCCTCCAACTTGTCAAAAAAACTGTGCACAGCAGCAGCTGATGTAGCATGGGCCCTAGACCGGTCAAGACAGCGGCTGTATGTGCCCCGCAGGTTGGGATGCCGGTCAAGAAAGCTTGAGAGCCAATTCTTCCCAATGGCGGCTTCTGAGTTGCCAGTGTTCTCTTGCAGGAACAGAGAGGCAAAGCTGTTGACCTCGGCTGGAGTCAGAGGGAACATCATGTTGGCCATACGCTCAATATAGAGGGCAAGCTGTTCTTCCTGCACCGGGGTGAGCTTCTGTTGGTCCGTGTGGCTGAGACTGCGCGGTTTGACACCTTTGAGCCGGTCCTGGAGTGTGCTAGAGGGGACACCGTATGCAGCAGCAGCGTCCTTGATATATTTGTATGTGCCGTCATGATATTTTTGCAGTGCAAGTTGCAGCTGCTCTTCATGGAGGCGTTGCTCTTCAATGCGCAGCATCTTGGCTGTCTTCCTGCGTGGTGATACACTCATTGCTGCGCACTTTGCCTTGCCCTTTGCCGCACCACTTGGGAACCAGTCCGGCTCAGCCAGCAGTGCTTTCAAGGGCCTCCGCCAAAGTAGTCCATGAACCAGTCCGGCTCAGATGGACTACAGTGATGTAGAAGAGGTGTGTGCGCAGCAGGAAAGTGTGCTCAGGCACCACAGGAAGACGCAGCAGCTGAGAAATGGTGAAGATGGTGGTGAAGAAGAAAGAGAGTTGGTGCAAATTTTGAGACCGAGTACCCTTGGAAACCGCGTTCTACGGGAATTACGTTATGGACCAAAAATCGCCAAAAACGTGCGCTGTTCACTTGGGCCACACGAGGGGGCCAAAATGAAGAAAAATTAAAAAAAAAACGAATGCCTCCTAGCCGACTCGAACGACTGACCTCTTCATTACTAGTGAAACGCTCTACCACTGAGCTAAGGAGGCATATTCTGATATGCTCCAGTTTGAAATATTGCAAATATATTCGGTCACTATTGAAGATGTCACCCTTGCACTTTCACAAGGTCCCTGTTTACGAAGCACAACCTCGATTTCGCTCAGGCCAGTTGGTGGGAGTCACCATAACACTCATCTTTCGTAGTGAGCGCAGCCCTGGCCAGCAAGACAGAGAAAAGGGGGAGGGCACGGGTCCCGTAACACGGGATGCACGGGACGTGGGCATGTTGACATGTGACTCTGTGCAGCGTGGCGTTGCAGAGATTGACGTTGAACAGGCGCAAGCGTGGGTGGAAACAGGTGCACAAGTGGAGTGGATGATTGCGCAAGCTCGTAAATTATGCTTTGAGGGATGGTAAATGTACTCTGCATCAAGGGCTTAGCTGGCTGTAGAAATCAATAGTTAACCGGTCGAGCGGTCGGGTCGGCAGGTCCAACCTCGAGCGAGGCGAGGCGCAATGTAGTATAGCACAGTACATCGACGAGGTGCCTGAAGCGAGGCAACTCGTCATGGGCATCCTTTTTTATTATATTTTATTTTTATTTTTTCGGAGGTAGATGCAGTCCACATCCGTTACCGTCAACTGCCGCGGAGTTGGTCGATCCGGCAAGACAACCAAGTGCAGCAGCACAATAGCTGAATCTGCTGAAAGTGGATCACCCCACATGCCCAATGTGCTTGTACGAGCCTTGCTTTCACAACACTAGAACCCTTGACAGTTACTGCTGAGCAGTCGCCATCTTCGTATCTCCCTTGTCTGTGCACTCATTACTTGGCCAGTACCTTCAGACCCAGCCCTGGCCACACGCACCTGAGCGACCCACGCATACAAAGCCAACTTGCAACTAACTACCTTCCAAACACATTCGCGGGTTTCTCTCCTCACACCATCGAGTCTCCACAAGACCTTGGAAAAGTCTCGGATAGACGGCTACTGCACTGCAGAACCCACTAGATCGGCTCAGGTGTAAGCTAGTCGCAAGCGCCGTTCAGTATGACGCACGGCATTCCGCCCGACTTTGAGGTGGCCAACGCGGGCAGCTCGGAGCAGTTCTGGATCGAGACGGACTACACCGACCACCTCAAGCTCTGGGCCAAGCGATTCTACCCGACGTCCGCAAGCCAGGAGGACCAGGCTACGAATGAGATCCAGCCCAAGTCGTGCACCATCTTTGTCCATGGCTTCGTAGAGTATGTCGACCGATACCGCAACGTGTTTCGGCTGTGGCCGTCCAAGGGTCACGAGATTGTTGGATTCGACCAGCGCGGATGGGGCGAGACGATGAATGCGACTGCGAACCCTGTCAAGAGCTACGGCAACACCACGTGGCCGCAGCAGTTCCAGGACCTCGAGACTGTCATCCGACATACGCGCAAGCGTCTCGATGCAAAGTGGGGCGCCAATGCCGTGCCCATCTTCCTGCTCGGCCACAGCATGGGCGGAGGTATCGTCACCGCCTTCAACACTCGCAGCCCGGCCTGGATCCAGCAGAACGGCGGAAAGGGCCCTTCGCAGGAGGCCAAGGACATGGTCGCCGGCGTGGTCGCGTGTGCTCCCTGGCTCATTCTCACCAAGCCTCCGCCCTGGTTCGTCGTCTGGGGCGCAACCAAGCTCCTCTCCCTCGTCCCCGAGATGCCCTGGAGCGTCGACCTCATCGGCAAAAACATCTCCAGAGACCCCGTCGTCGCCCACAACTTTGAAAACGACTCGTTCCAGACCAAAAAGGTCTACCTCAAGGCAATCCAAGGCCCCCTGCAGGGCGGCATCGACATTGTCAACAATGCATACAAGCAGTGGCCAGAGTCTAAACCTCTTCTTGTCCTCCACGGAACCGCCGATCTCGTCACCAGCCACAAGGGCTCCGAAACCTTTGTAGAACGGGTGCAGGCCAAGGACAAGACTCTCAAGCTCTTCGACGGCTACTACCACGACCTTCTCAACGAACCGGGTGAGGACAAGGTCGTCGTTGCCGAATACGTCATCGAGTGAGTACCTATTCTTACGACTGCGCATTCCGTAGCTGGAGCATTAACCGGACTCGGACTGCTGACATGTCTTTTCGTCTCCCGTTTTTTTGGCCTGCGTCTCAACCACAACAGCTGGATCAGCAGCCGCCTGTAAGCTGGGTTGGAGAGTATAGCCTGCACTGTCTCGCGGCTTGCTTTCTTATAGCCGGTCATTCGTAGAATTTGATCTTAGATAATACAGCCAACTGCCTGCTATTGCTGTGGACGGACTGGTATTGTGAATATTGACTTTTGAGGTTCGACTAGACAGGGATAATGACCTTCAAGAGCTCGCGTTCCCAGGGCAAGAGACCGTCTTCGTCTCGGGGCGCCTTGTAGTCCGACTCGTTCTTTTCCCGGTGCATGTCGGCGATGGCGTTTGCAAATACGTTCCAGTCCATGCAGTTGCCCTGGATGACCTGGTTGGTGGTGTCGTCGAGGCCGGTGCGGGAAGCTGGGGTGTCGATGCTCCATTCTCCCTGTCGGGTACGCGTGAGGGTCTGGACGTGTGCGGCCGAGCCTGCGGCTTTGGCGAGGTCGTGCACGATCGACCGGACATACGTGCCCGACGACACTGTCATTTCCAGCACAAAGGCTGGCGGACCTGTCGATGCGTTTTTGTCTGCATCACCCGTCGATGCTTCTGCGCCGTTGTCAGTGGTCTCCGTGCCGGTCTTGAGTCGAGTCCAGCCAGACGGCGCAGTTAGCTCCTCTCCTGATTCAGCAGCCTCAGCTGGCGCAGCTGCTGTGGGAGGTACTGAGTGCGAGTCTGCCTTTGTGGTGTCGGTCTGGGACTCGTCTCTGCCGGCCATCTGAAGAACCCTACCGACGAGCGCCTTGTCCTGCTCTGGTACCTCCTGTTCAGGTTCCTTGAAGCTGTGCGAGTCAGCGGGGAGCCAGTCGACGAGCCTGAGTTCGTGGACGGTGACGCTTCTCGGCTCGATTGGTCTTGGAAGTGGAATATTGAGGCGCGCATACTCAAACAGACGCTTACCGTCGATCCGGACAGCAGAGTAGAGCGGGGGAACTTGCTTGACGTCTCCGGTGAATTGGGGTAGCAGATCGCCTAGCTTCGAGGGCGTGACGTGCGAGTAGGGTTTCCGAGTCAGGATCGGATCGCAGGAATCATACGACGTGGTTGCACTTCCAAGCAAGCCCGTGCATCTGTACTCTTTGGTGCAGTCGAGATACTTTTGCAGGTGTTTTGTACCGTTGCCGACTCCGATGACAAGCACGCCGTCTGCGAGTGGATCCAGCGTGCCTCCCTGGCCAAGCTTGGGAGCTCCCGCGACACCTCCGGCCCACTTTCCACCTTTTCCCTTCCCGAATCTGCCGCGCTTCCGGCTCTGGTCCTTTGATCTTCGCCCGTCGGCATCGGCGAATAGTGACGAGTTTGCAAACAGCGGCTTGAGATCATCCAACAGCGACATAGAAGTAGGTCCGCTCGGCTTGTTTATGCCAAACAGCCCAGATAGGGGTCGTGCCGACACTGAGGCCTTTGACGACGATGCAGAAGATGCCGAGCCCATCACTGCCGTCGACATGCCTCTAGCCGCCGTTCGGATCGGCCCAACCGACGAGGCTGCTGCCGCCATGGGTGCCGAACTTTGCTCCTCCACTACAGCTTCTGCGCTGGCTGTGCTTGTGTCGAGAACTTGATTGCTGATAGGACTCGACGGTTCTGGCAATGTATCGTTTGTCGTCATGCTCGTGATACCGTGAGATCGATCTTGAAAGCAAGCGATACCAAGAATCTGGTTACAGAGGACAAAGAAAAGGGTAAAGGCTAAACGTGCCAATAGAATTCTTCTTACTGTTCATGCAGCGCTATGCAGAACCAGAAATTAGCGGCAAGAAAAAGTGGCACACAAATACACGCGGAAAAGAATATATGTACTAATGGCTCAGAGCATCGCCAAAACGCCGAGTTCAAACATCGCATGTTAGAATGACGGAGAGTGTGCAGGCTCGGGTGTCGTGCGAGACTCGGTCTCGTGTCTCCACTTTTTCTTGCAAGCGGCAAGTTCTTCGACAATACCTGATGTATCTACACTCCACTCGATTCGTGCATCACTGGTAATCCCTCCCCATTCACCACGTATCTCGATCAACATGGCCGACGTAGAGACACAGAACGAAGCCGGACCTTCTGTTCCGGGCCCGCAAGCACGAGAGGTGGTCTACTGTGCGGTATGCACCTTCCCACCCGAGTACTGCGAGTTCGGACCGAGTCCTTCGAAATGCCGAACCTGGCTGCAGGAGGCTCATCCCCAGCTGTATTCCAGCATCTGGTCTGAAGAGGCCATCAGCTCCAACCTCGCCAACTTGACCACAAAGCAGGCCGAAGACCTTCAAAAGGAAGCCGAAAAGAAGGAACGAAAGACCGTCGCCAAAGCGGAACGCGAAAAGGCGCAGATGGCAGCCTCCCGAATCGTACTCAAGAAGGAGGCGCGCACCAAACGAAAGGTCACCACCAGCATCTTTGGCCTTCATCTCTTCAGTCCGCCGCTACCTGCACTCAAAGTCATCGCCAAGGGGTAAGTCTTCGATGACTGTCGGTGATGCAGAGAATACTTCATGACTGGACTGTGCAACTGACCCGCTGTCTCGATCCGTTCTTTCCTTACAAACAGACTCTCGTCTCGCTTCGCAACAGGAGCCTCTGTCAGCAAGAGCGTTCAGAACCCCGGAGTCGACGAGATCGTGGTGCAGGGCGACGTTGCCGACGATGTCCGCGAGATGATCCTGTCCAGAAGCAAGCCTTTCCACGAGCTTCCCTCTGAGGCAGACGGTGGTCCTTCCGAGAAGAACGTTGCCATTGAAGAGGACAAGAAGATGGCAAAGAAGGCCGCCACTCCCGGTGCACCTGCCGAGAACTAGCTGCACAGAAGCAATCGCGATGATTTTGAATCTGATTGAATCTCAGTCGTGGACAGCGCGAATATACTTGTTGGTCGCAGTGACCCCTGTACAGGCTCGCAAACTGTACAAAGGGCTGACGAGTGGGATTACATAAGGAGGAGTATGGATATGAGATCAATCACCGAGCTCAGAACGTCTCGTAGTAGCTCAAGCCCCGTGTGCGGTCTATCTCCATCTCGGGATCAAAGGTCCGGCTACTGGTGCCATCAGAAACCGATTGTCAAGGTGAATTGCAGTGTCCCTCAGATAAAGTGGACAGGTATCAGAGATTTTGAGTTGGAGCATATGCTGAGCAAGAGAGGAGCGGCACATGTTTCTATAGAGTGTGCACGAGGATATGTCTTCATACAGGCGAGCAGAGGCTTGATGGAAGCCGAGAGCGTCCCGTCTGATGTCTACTTCGCGTCTTTTGCTTCGTTCCGCCGATTGCGGGCTCACAAATACACGGCATTGAGGTCGGTAAGCGCCTCAAAGGGCTCTTCGGGAGTCTTGACCTGCAGGTCATAGCTTCGACCGGTACGATCGGCGCCGTTGAGAACCGAGATGAGGGTCCACCAGGCCTGCCACCCAATGGCGGGGACGATGATATCGCCCTCACGAATGGACGACAGCCATCTCTTCCACTGATCGGGATCCCAAGCGCCGTTCTCGTCTGGGTTCGGGCAGATTGTCGTGCGGTCGACGGCACCCTCGGCCGGGCGGTAGGATCGAGATGATGGTACCACGGCCTCGCCGGGCGGCGGGAACCTGTCGGCAACAAGTGGCGTCTTAAAAACGCACATCTCGAGATAGTCCAGCTCCCACGCTGATCGGTGCAGCCAATCGGCGTCGACAAGCTGCGACACCATGTGCGATGTGCTGTCCGCCGCAATCGTCATACCGGTCGCAAAGTGCTGGACAGAAAGCTTTTTGCGCGACCACGAATAGTCGATCGTCTCTTCGTCGTCAGGGCCCAGCGGAAGGCCCTCAGGGATTCCCACTCTTCGACGGAAACCGTGGCGCCGATTAGTGGCGTCGACAAGCACGCAATTCGGGATAGCGCGAGACACCGAGTGTACTTTTGAAAGCATCTGCTTGTCAACATGGCTCTTCTGGCCGTCATTTTCGCCAGAGCTTTGAGGTTGCCCGATGCCAAATCCTTTGATGTCTCCGTTGAGGGTCTGCCCAGGCAGTGGAGAGCCAGGCATGGTCGACTGCGGGGCATTTGTACTCTGTTCCTCCAGACCGGAACGTCGGTGTGGCTCGAAAGGCTGAACCTTGTTCTCCGTTGGCGACTCGATGGGTAGAGGATCCAAACCCATCTCGCGCGCCATCCCGTTGCGGACACGCACCGTCTCGTACTCGTCGACCCAAGCTTTGATACTCTTCCACAGCATCTGCCAATGCTTCCAGGTACGACCCTTGTTCACCTTCTTGCCAAAGAGGAGAGGGACGGATTGCCAGCCAGCTTGTGAGTCAGCGAGGGTCTCTCCTCCGTTATTGCTCGGAGGCGGAACCGTCGTTGATCGCGCCGGGGCTTTTTCGAGCAATCGGTCCAGGTGCGAAGCAGGTACACCGCCGAAGAAGCCGGTACCGGCCATGCCGTTAGGTTCAGCAGGATCGAGGTGGAGTTGCTGGCTCAGCGTGTCGGCTAGTTTCGCCGTCTCTGGCCCACCGACGTCGCCTAGCGGCTGCGGCAGTTCAATCTTAGGTGGGGAAGTGCCAGCACTAGCAACGCCGGTCCGCCAGGCAAGCACGCTTCTTGCCTGGTTCTTATTCGCCTCGTCCATGGCAGCGGCGCGGCCGAGGGCCGTGTAGCTGCCTTGCGCCGCTGCTCGACTTCCTTGCCCATAGCATAGATGCATGATGCCTTCCCAGCCGAGTGCCTGTCCCATGGCACTGCAGATGCTAACAGGTAATGGATCTACATCTCCACACGGCCACCAGGCCTCCTCCTCCTTAACCTTCGAGACAAGCGAAGCACCCAGTCCAAAGCTGGCGTCGATTGGATTGTGCTGCCCCATCGGAGCAGGTGAACGATCGAGATCAAGAGACTTTATCGATCGAACGGGCGTCGACGTCGCCGACGTCTTTTTGGCGCGGACTTGCGGCGTGCGGGAAGGATCATTGGCGCCTACAACTGAAGCACTCCCGATGTCGTTCTCGCGCATTTTACCCTTTGCTTTGTCAGAGGCAGGGATGGTGTCTCGGCCTGGAGTGAGCGCATCGGCGTCTTCGCCGTCGGAATCGACGCCACCAGCACTGAAGCTCGTATCGAGCATGGTAAGGGCTGTATTGGAAGCCTCCCTCAAGAGCGAGATGAAGTCTTCTCCGTCCCGGATGGCATTAGGCTGCATCCGCGAAGCCAGGCCTTCGCCAGCGCTGGCGGCCGACAGGCTCGTGCCCATCAAATCCTCGCCAATCGCAGCGCCTGAGGCTGAGGTGCCTACGCTAGACCGGGACGAGATTCGCGCGATGTCGAGCATTCCATCTTCCTGCACGGCACGCAACTCCGGCTCAATTGACCTGACCTGGCCCAGACCCTGTCTACCAGAGCTGCTTCCGGCCGAGCTGCGCCGGCGCGAAGACGACGAGGCCATCTTGCGATCATGACGGTGGGCGCCAGACCCACCGCCTCCATCCATGTCCTCATCTTCTTCCGCCAGATCGAGCGCTTCGTCGTGTATGTCTCCATTGTGATTATCCGGGTGCTGGTGCAAGCCAGAACGGAAGTTGTGGTGATGACCAGTGGCGGATGGCCTTCGTCCTCCATTGACATCATCGGACTGAGCTTGCACCGGTGAGACGGAGCTGACTTCCGCCGTGTCTCCGGTGCTGCCTCGATCTACGAAGGATTTTTTTCGTCCAAAGTCGAGTAGCTTCGAGATCATTGAGGGCCGTCGACTTGGCTTTTCGGCTCTACTAGTGGCGCTGCGAGGACTCAGTGGTCCACCGTTGCGACCCGCCGCATCTGGAGTGGTATCGATGCGCAGGTCGTTGCTTGCTGTGCCCTCAGTGATGCTGGGCAGACCCATTTCTGTGCTGGGAGAGATCAATGTGGACTCTGCCATGATTGCGGCGCGAGACCTGGCCGTTGCAGACTCATTTAGCGCTGTGGTAGGCACCGATGAATCACTATAGAGACGACTGAAACCCGAGTGGTTTGCGCTTTCCTCGTCAGCACTAGAGAAGAGAGCTCCCGACGAAGCCATGCTGTCAGGACTAGCAACAGGTGCGAGCGCCGACCCCCCGGCGAGGCTGGAACCAGTGTGTGCGCGCCGCCGTCGCCAGTCGCCAGAATGAAGCGAACGTCCCGAGCCAACGCGCCTCAGCGCATTTGAGTCTTGTTGCTGCTGTTGCTGTTGACGATGCTGGGGGGCCTTGGGCGGCGGTGCTGCTAGACCCACGGAGTGAAGATCGAGTCTTACCGTAAAACGAGCCAACCGCGTCGGGCGGTAGTCGCTCTGACCACTATGTGGATGCAGATGATGGCGATGATTGTGAATGCCAGGCGTCGCCGATGGATCGGGCGAGAGACTGCTGGGGTCTTTGAGCAGCCGAAGATAGGGTGCGGAAGAAGGGGCCGGATTGGAGTGTTGTCCAGTGCTAGAGAGGTGGGAATGGGTGTCTTCGTCATCCGTGCCGTCATGGTGCTGTCCATCGTTATTCTTCCGGAGCCAGCTGAGCTTGAGAGCGCTAGCCCCACCGAGACTAGCGGCAAACGAGGACTTGCGGCCTTCGGTGGCCTGGCTCCCCCGGCGGTTGGGTGGCTTGGTGGAAGCGGCACGCGAGCTGCTGCGGAACATGCGGCGAGAAGAGGACTTTGTGTCTTTTTCTGCGCCCACCAGGTTGCCTTCGTCATCATAACGAGCGTCGAAAAACTCGCGCAAGTTGCGGAACTCGGGATCGTCGTCAGCCTCATCGAGCAAGGTGATGAGTTTTGACAGCGGCTCTACCGCGTCGAGCGCACGAGTGTAGTTGAGCAGAAACGACATGGTTTCGATCGAATGTGGCGCATGGCGTGAGTGTATCGCCTCAAGCCGCGTATTGGGACCGACTCGCATCACCTTGGGGTCAGGTAGCGAGTCGGAGCTCTCGGAAGGATCGTGGCTATAAGGGACGGCAGCATAGTCGAGCGTCGCGAGCGGTTCGACATGCAGCGCAAAGGCTAGAGTGAAGAGCTGATGCAGAGCCATGATTGCGCTCTGTGTGGCGATTTCTTGGCCACAAGCTCTGCTAAAAGGCTGAGCTATCAAGCCGCGAGCCTTGGCCGCCAGAGGTTTGAGTCGAGCGTACAGCCGCTGAGCAGCGTACACGGCGAGAACTAGCTCGCAAAAGTCGCAGAAGTAAGACGGATCATCCGCTTGCCAGATGTCTTGTGGCTAAACCAAGCGATGTCGGAAGATACCCGCACTACCGTGAACTGCACGGTAGGAGGAGGGGCAGTGAGGACAGAAGCGGTTTCGGCAGACCGGAGTGAGTTTTGTGGTTCTACTTTCAGGTGACTGCCGCCGAAGACTTGTGTCACAGCCGTCGTGACTTCCGACGTGGTGAGTGTCGCAAGCTGAACGCCGAGAAGATGAAACGAGGCGTGTGCCTTGTCACGGGATCACAGTGCAAGGAAGCAGAGCCCAAGATGAAGCCACGGAGCAAAGACGTGTCCGTGTGGCTCCAGACAAGGGCGAACTGTCGAGGTGGTCTTTCCGTTGCTGAGGATCCGTTACGTCTTTCTTGAATCGCCGCGATCGATTTAGACAATGGAGCATATGTCGCTGTGCCCACGGAAATCGTATGGCGAGGTATGATCACCTCTTCTTGAAGGCTCGTACTCTGAACGATCAGGGTGATACGTCAAGACGAAGCACGAGGAGCTGTGAATCTGTGCTTTATGACGCCTCCGTGTCGGAAAGAATAAGACAGGTGACGAAGGTGGTCTGAGCGAAGGTGATGATTGAAGCAAACAAGTATTGTGTTCACAGAAGCCGCAGTTTCTTTCACGGCAAGAGAAAGATGGATGCAGCTCTGTTGGCCGAAGTGCAGCTCATGCACTGTAGACTTCCACACTGCCGTAGTGGTGCAGGCACAAACGCAAATCTGCAAGAGCTCACGCTTCCACACATGCCACAGCGCGATTACCTCCACACAAGCCCGACGCCCCAGCTCATCTCGCCCTTCCTCCAACACATAAGGCTTGTGTCTCTCACTGTCACGACGGTGTTCGATCTTATTGAACCACTTCTCTGTCGTATCAGGGGCCTCTCAGGCTGGGTGATCGTTCAGCCCCAGTTGGATACGGCGACACTGGGTTTGCTTCGAGGGTGCCACCCAGCCACAGCAGGCGTCGGTCGCTAAGAGCCCTTCGCGAATATCACGCTTTCCATGCACGTCGATGCAAGTTCGGCCTCTTTATTGACTGCACTCGATTAGCTCGAGTTTTGCCTCTAGCTCACTGTGCTCATGTGGGCGTCGCACGCTCGCCTGGTTTCCCGCTGCGTCAGGGCTGCAGTTGTCAGGTTGCTTCATCTCGATTTGTTTCCTTTTCTGTCCCCACCGTATGTCTTGTTGCCAGGTGGAGGTCGATTACACGCTGCATCTTATGCTCTCCAGGCACTTCAACGCTCTGATGCACTCTCTCGACAACTCAATCATTTTTTCGACTTGCTGTCACATCGATTATATTGCATCTGGCGCTCGTCTCGTCTAGCAAGCCGACCCCGTCTGCTCGACGCCGCCGCTCTCGTTTTGAACAATCTCGGCCAGCATCTGGCAATAATCAGATCTGCCGACACTAATACCGTGAAACACATGTGCCAATGCGAGAACCCAGAAATATAGGCGCTATATCAAACTTTTCATGGCTGAGAACACCATAACTCAACGCACAGTGATTCAGAACAGAATGGAATAATGTTTTCACTGACCTGTACGTACAAGCTGATGCAAGAAAGCCGGGGTCGCATGTAGGTCACGGATCGCCGGTGCGTCAGACCACGGGAGCGGGGTGATGCCACGCCATGACCCCCTTTGGACTGATGAGATGCCGTAGAGATGAGGAAACGTCAGTCAGCCCGTCGCACAAGTGACTAGATATGGCAATCCATGATTGTATAATGGGCCCAAGCTTGCGGGGTAGACCCATGAGGTCGGGGTCTTGTTGCGATTTTTCGAGCACGTAAGAACGATCAGTGAGCAAGAGCCAGCGGGTATTGTCGTTCCGTGATTAGGTTGGCCGAATGGGCGCAGCTCGGCAATAATTGTCGCCGTCGCGAGCTACCGTAGCTTAGTCCTGCATACTTGCGACCACGCCGACCACAAAAACCTATCGCTGCATACACAAAGCTTTGACTGCCTTAAAACTCTTTCCCTTGCTTGCATCACCAGCACCTGAAAGCTTACAAACACCGCTAATGCTAGAATTAAGTGAAGCGACACCGTCAGTAGAACGCCGAGTAAATTGCTCTGAGCAGAAGTTCGAGGCAAACAGAGTGAACACCTTTGTAAGTAATCGCCGTCGTTCGGCCATCTAGCAAGCTTTTCCGATGTCGACAGCCACCCCGAGCTCTAATGCCATCAAGTCGAGCTTCTGCAACGTCCTCAATCACCTTCGATCTGGCTAAGTTGCAGCTCTCCGCAGGGAAATCCGAGACCAAGACCACCGCAGATTGTCTTAGTAGCGTCTTTTCAGTCTCGTCTGTGCAGCTCCTGTAACGCTGCCGGAAGGTCCTGCAATTACATAGTTTGAGCGAGACACTTGCATGGATGCGCCTCTTTCACTCCGACACGATGACGATATTTAGCAAAGTAATACCATTTGACATAACACAGGACAACGTAAAAAGCGAGGGCCAATAAGATCGAGAAACACGACTAGACCGTACATATGAAGCGGAGACGACGAGATCACTAACAACCTGACAAGACAAGACTAGACCGCGGCTTGTTAGACGCCTAGAACACGTAGAAACCAAGTAGACCTACTCGGATCGGATATAGTAACGCGGACTGCGTGGGGTTGCGAGACGGGTTCAAAACGGCTCACATCCAGTCCCCAGCTGCGAGAAAGCTTTCGTATGCGCACCATTGTGGCAGTGACCAGCCGAATCAGTGGGCGGTAAAGTGACCCATGAGCAAACGCTCGCCCATCGGACTCGGCTTGCGCTTGGCGCTGCTGCCAAAGCTGGGCTGCCGTCCGCGCGGCACCGGTGCCGGCTGAGCAGGCTGTCCACCCTCTGCAAAGTGAACACCCGAGTCGCGCGTGATAGGAATCGCCTTTGGGGAGACAGAGCGCGGAATGGTCTCTGCCGTAGCCGCCGAGGCAGCTGCGGGCCTGAAGACAGCTTCGCCACCTGCGCTAGCATTCGAGGGAGCGGCGACGGTCCGTCCATTGACGCTGCGGTAAGGATTACCTCCACCGCTGAGGCTGAATCTGCGAAGTAGATTGCCCATAGCCCCTGTGGGACCGGCGTCGGCAGAGCTGCCTTCGTCGATGCTTCCACGAGTCAGGGTAGGTGAAAGGGGGCCGGTACGCATTCCGTTCATCCAGCCCATCTTCTGATTCCAACTGCCGCTGTTGAAGCGCTTCTGCGCCTGTTCGTACGATGCACCCAGTGGCAGCGAAGGGACACGACCGAGCGCGTATCCGCTGCCAACCGACGATGAGATCGACGATGCGGGGCTGGTGGGAGAGCGCGAGAACGACAGATCAGCGGTGGAAAAGTAAGACGACGCCTGCGATCCTGTGACCGAGCTCGAGTCGTTGAAAGTAGGAGGGCGGGCGGCCGTAAGCTGGTCGTCCCAGGTCTCGACCTCGCGTCCAGCGCCGATGGCCGTGTGGGATCGCGCGCGTGTGTGGCAATGCGGAGGAGAACTTCGTGAATCGTCCGGCTTGACTGCGCCACTATTAATAGGACTGAATCCCATCGAGAAACGACTGGTGGGGCTCGAAGGTCCGACTGCTGAAGTCATGCCGACGGGGATGCGCAGGCTCTGCGACGAGGGCGCGGCAGCAGCACGCGAATAGAAAGAGCTGGGCGGAGAGAAGGAGAGTCGCTGGCCTTCGCTGGCGTAGATCTCACCAGAGAGGTCGGTTGTCTGCAGGGGAGGGGGGCGGTGGTGGTGAGCAGACTTTTGGGCGTTGGGGATGGCGGTCGGCGATGCCATCAGAAAGTAGCTCGAAAGTAACGGACTATCCTAGACGAATATTGTAAAGCAGTAGGCACGACTCTCTGCAATGTAGCAAGGGAGCTGGCACGTTCGGATGCAGTTCTAGCCCTGGAGCAGTTCGGAGGAGAAACGAGACTTGGAGGGGCAGTGTGAAAATACGCGACGATCGCGCCGAAGCCAAGAAGGTTAGCCAGGGATGCGCAGATGCGATACTGAGCCGTGGTGGAAAGACAACAAATGTCGGGGAGTTTACAGCGACTTTGATGTGCTTGCGAGCGATCCGGGGCGCAGTGGCCCCTGGGTCCTCGGGATGAGGGGCCCTAGTCAACGACGTGCGGACTGCTCGGTATCGGAGGTTGCAATGACCAATCGGCCAAAGCTATGAGCTAGCAGGAGTGCGATGAGGGATACAGCACGCTTGGATCGGGCCCACAGATGTTCAAAGTAGCCGATCTTTCTCAATCTTTGAGTTGTACTGCAGACAGAGGGATGCAAGGTCCCGGGCGAGCAGATCCAGGCGGGGCGCAGTCGGGATCAGGTTTAGACAGGCAGAGACGAGAGTGATAATGAAAGTGTGAGGCGGTAGCTTTGAGTGAACAAAGCAGCGCTGGCTAGTGATTTAGTCGAGAGTAGGAAAGGGATGAGGACAGTAGAGCATCTCTGATCGAGGTGGTGGTAATAAAGATAGGCTGCAAACAGCACCGAGGAGTTGAATACACAACAGGGGCGAAGAGAGGTCGCAACAGAGCATCGAGGTAGCGGTGGCTACGGTATCGCAGTTCCCTTCTGAAGGATATCAGAGGCTTGGGTGAGTGAGCCGGGGAGAGCGCTGGAGAGCTTCTGCAAGCGAGCTGAGGCGAGGCAGTCGACAATGCACAGGGCAGGGCATAAAGGCAAAATGGACGGCGCAAGACCACAGCAATGCAAGTAGGGTCGACTGGCCTGTTCAAGTATCCTCGGCTTGTAGGGGCCGTTCTAGCTCAGCCAGCTTCTTACGTGCTGCGCAGCGTGGAGTCAAGGCGGCGTCGCTTGAATGTCCGGTCTTGCTCCGTTGCGAAAAGTGGTAGCAAAGGCGAGTGCAGCACTGCACTCCGCCAGCATAGGTGATGGACGAGGGCAGCTGCGCACTGGGTCACTTGAGACAAAGTTGCAGCCGTGAGGGTTGCTACGACTGCAAAAAATGCGGGGTCACTGGCGAGACGCTATACTACTCTAGAGCTTGTGCAGCGCTAGAGCCTGAGCCAATAATATGTGGGCCCAAGAGCCCACGGAGGCAAAATGACAAGGGAGGGCAACCGAGCGAAGGGCGATTGAAGAGTGTGGGCACTGACAAAAAATACTTTTGGTGCTGAAAAATAGCCTCCCACGAAGAGATGTGGGGCGATAAAGGCGCTGAGCCAGAGGATGGCCAATTTCTCCGTTGGATTATTGGATTTTTGTATGAGAGAAATAAAAATACGAAAAACACCGAACACAGACAATGAGCCCAAATTGGTTTCCGGTGCACAGAAGCTGCCGTACCCCCCGATGGAGCTTCTGATCTCGAAAATAAATTGCGCTGAAGGAAGCAAACAAGGGCCCAGCCCGTGTCGCTGAGTATGACGAGCGACTGGAGATTTAGGCCCGAGACCACTTCCAGATTGCGCGGCGGACCAGATGCTAGATGGGGAGGTCTGCGACCACGCGGCAGATATTGTGGTACTGTGCTATTGTCTCCGCTTGTTTCGGACTTCGTCGACGTCTTGATGTGTCGCCATCGCACCACGGACGCACAGGTACTACAATACAGCTAGTGCTGTACTGTGTTGCAGTGAGAGCGGGTGTCCGCTGCCACAGCACGATCAAAGGGGCGACGGCGCTCGACCCCACACGCGTACATATTCGCTTCCGCAGATGCGAGCTTGACCGGCCCTGCAGTCTCACCGCCCTTTTAGAAGCAGCTTGACTCTCGTTCATCGACGTTACAGTCTCTGCTCTGACGCACTACAGTAACTAGTGGGCCTTCCACCAGTACTAGTACCGTATTGGTCGCTCGCACTGATCGCGCCGAGAAGCGCCCTGCATTCGCTCGGGAGGAAGCCTTCTGCAGAGATTACTACGGTTCTGGCTCCGGAAACAACAAATTAGACAACCACGGACTACCAGCTATTACCTGCAACTCGAGGCTGGCTAGCACTAGAAGATTGCAGAGCATGGTACAGAAACCAGTAGTGCCGCTCTGAAGATACCCTAGCCTCTGAGCAAGAAGTGAAATCCTTTGTCCATCCACCAGTTGAGTGGCAGAACGAGCGCAGAGGACCAGAAGAGCAGCTTGGCCTCGTTGCAGTTTTCACCGACGCTGGGACCTTGGAGGGTACTGTGAGTCAGCCTGGCTCGAGTAATTATTGTGGACCCTTTGACACGGAGGAGTCTCGCGGGAGTAGCCAACCTAACTGTGATCTGGAAGCTGACGGTGATCACAGCAAGCGGGACTGAGCTGAGCAGAACGGACAGTGAGATTGTTCATCGTCACGTCTCATCATAGCGGGATCGCACCAGATGACCTGCGTGGCGGGTCTCACCACAAGCCAGTCGGCAGTGCCGGCAAGTCCAGCTGGTCCTGTTGTGAGCTTAGCACACAACGTCAGGTGCCGACGGTGGAGTGGGCGAGTTGACAGCCGGACTGAAGCGAAGGGAACGCAGTACTAGTGAGTGACCAGGCCAGTGAGGAGGTGCCTCAGTCCGGCAAGGAGGCTGTGACCACGCTAAGGCTCCGCAGAGCAGTGGGCTCTTCTTCGAATGGCTTGTGTTCTCGGCTAACGCGTCTCGGCTGGATCGTTCCCTTTGGCCCCCCTTTTTTTTTTCAATCGTCTACAACACACGCTGAAGTGTCCAACGACGCTCGATTCACCCAATTCGTCCTCCAATAATCAAAACCAGAAGAAGAAAAAAAAATGTGGGGAAACTGAGTTGCCGTGCATGCATCGAATAATCGTGTGGCCGACATGAGCGGCGACCTGGCGAGGTTGACGTCAAGAGGTTCATGCCCTACACACATATGGCACATGCGTTGCGCACCGCCGCTTCCCCATTCCGCACTGATCAGTCCCGCCTTGCCTGTCAATCTAGCTGGTCGGATTGGAGTACAGTGTCCACGCCTTGTCTCTGCACAATGCGCGCTCGCGCTCGGGCGACCACCAATGGTACATGAGTAACTCGTCATGAAGGTGACGTGTGTCGCGGCCCGAGTGCGAGCTCCTCAGAGGGACAAGTGCAAAATTCATAAGATCAAGTGCAGCATGACTGCCATTCCTGGTGCTCTGCTCACTCTTCGGTCACGAGTACAAATGAATGACAGGACTGGTCACGGCGCTCGCCCGCATGACTGTATCACAGGTAGGAAGGTAGAACTTCGGAGGACGGGCTGCAAGAGACAGTCAGGCTTGAGGGTCACAGAACGTGGCTGCCTTGCTAGGGTTGTTGCACGGAATATACCAGCCGACATCGGAGGGGCAGCATGGGCGATGCGAAGTACTGTAGTTCTGTCCTTTTGGGTGCTGTGGGTAGGGTTTAGGGCCTGACCCTCGGGTCTGTGCCCTCGTCCTCCCACAAAGTGGACAATACTGATGCGACGGAATGTACTCCGAAGCCCCAAAGCCATCGCCGCACTATGCGCCAGGGTTGCAGTCGCCATAGAGTTGCTGTTGCACTGCTGTTATCAGGAAAAGCAGAATCGTGCCTCGCGATCGAGAACTCAGATTGGCGAGGCGAGTGCCATAGCCAAGATGGATTCAAGTACAGTCTAGTGTTCCCACAGTAGCCGATAGTGCCGGGCTCGTGTCACGCGAGCAGCCCTCTTGTTGAATTGGCGTGTTAGTGTACAAACCAGCCGCAAGCTGCTGTGAGGGCATACTCACCAAATTGAAATCTTACAGATGTAAATTCGAGTCCCTTCAGCTGATAGATTGTAAGTCGCGGTTGGAATCCAACACCTAAACAGGTGAGGGCATACACGGTTGCCGTTCTCTCTGGCTAATTTGCAGTGTCCGGCTCGCCTGGTTGTTGGTGCTGCGTTGTTGTTGCGCGTTTGATTTACCCACAGAAATACGCCGACACCGAACGACACGCGCATGGATTTTGAGCTCGGCTGCTGCACATACTCAGCACCGCGGGCTCGAGTCCCGCGCAGGAAGCCACCACTTCCACCAGCCATCAAAACCACGCTGTCGACTCCAACTTATCGCAGCTCGCGAAACTCCGAAAACGACAAAGCTGGAAGATTTCGCATCCCCGTTCGTTGGAGTCTCTCCCGTCCCTTTTGCCTCTCCATCATCCTCACCGACAGTCGCATTGTAACGGGAACCTTGGATATCCGAAAACTCCCGAGTACGACTTTTGGGCTGTTTCGCTTTTCGATCACCGGATTCGCACCCGTTCCTCAAGATTCGAACCTTGTTGACGGCGAACGCAGAGGTCCAAGAAGCATTCGATATCTGCCTTTCTTAAATTTTGGACCTGGCTCTGGACGTACTTAAGCATTCCCTTCCTAGCATAGCACTGGTCATCACGTCTGTAAGTTCACGCGCATCGCTGGGCGTTTGCGACCGAAAAAGCTTGGCGGCTCCCCCACTATGAACAGCAAAGCTGCACAGGAGCGTCAGCAGCGTATCCTACTCGATCTGGTCCGACAGCCTGGAAATGATGTTTGCGCCGACTGCAAAGGCAGAGCACCAAGATGGGCCTCTTGGAATCTCGGCATCTTCATCTGCGTACAGTGCGCAGGCGTGCATCGCAAGATGGGCGTCCACATCTCCAAGGTCAAGTCGATCACGCTCGACACGTGGACGCGTGAGCAGGTAGACAAGATGAAGGAGATTGGCAATATCAAGAGCAACAGGCTCTACAATCCGGATGAGATGCGAAATCGACCACCCACCAACATGGAGGAGAGTGAGCGCGACAGTGAACTCGAAAAGTACATTCGCCGCAAATACGAATTTCGTCGTTTCATGGAGGGAAAGCCGCCGCCTGTGCCGACAAAAGATGCAACCTTTCTGCGCTCGCCCCCGACAACTAGCTCTGGCCGCAGCAGCGGCGATCGTCAGGTCTCAGCACAAATAGTATCTTCGATGCGAGCCAAAGACCAGGCGGTCAATGGCAACGGTATTGCTCGCTCCCGCACTGCACCCATCCCGAGCTCGTGGAGCGAGGCACAGGAGATGGCCAAGAGCAAAGCACCGCCACTGCCTACCTCGACACTGCGATCCAACGCCCCCATCAGCTCGACGCTTGCGGTTCCGGGTTCTTCACTGCTGCCGCGATCGTCCAGCTCCGCCGCCAATCCTGCGTCCTCCTCACAATTGGCAACAACATCAACATCAACGAGGACGGCCAGCGCCAATTCCAGCGTATTTGACGATCTGATATCGCTCTCAACTCCGGCTGCGCCGTCAGCGCCGCAGCCAGCATTGCAGATGAATCCATGGGCCAGCTTGCAGGCGCAACAGCAGAACGTGCTAAGTGCGCCGGCGATTCAGGAGCCATCGGGCAACTTTTGGGCGGGCTCGAACTCCAACAACAGTGTTGGCACCTCGCCGTTGCCGTCGCCCTCTTCTCCCTTTGGCGCTGCCTCCTCAGCACAGCAGTTGGGGAGCAGCGCACCAATGCGACTGCCACAGCATGCCAATACATTGCCGAGCTTCTCGCTTGCCTCGCCATCTGGGATGATGCAGCAACAACAGGCAGGGATGCTGAGCCCAGGGAATGGGTCCATGTTCCCCCAATATCAGCAACAGCGCAGTGCAAGTCTTGGCACGATGGCTTTCTCCACTTCGCCTATGTCATCGCCTGGCCCTGGGATGGCCAATCCATTCCATTCCATGCAGCCGAACTCAGGAGGAATGATGCCACAGCAGACTGGTCTATCATCAGTATCGCCAATGAGCATGACGATGCAGAGCCAACAGCAGCAGCAACAGCAGTTGGGACAGGCAGCGTTCTTCGGTCAGTCGTACGGTACCAGCCCTTCACCATCGCCAAATTCGGCAGCACACATGTTTGCGTCTCAACCGCAACAGCAGCAACAAAGTGTGCAGATGCAAGCACCAGGAGTCAATGGTTTCGCATCCTCGATGATGCCGTCATCTTTCGGACAGCAAGGCCAGTACGCATCTCAGGCGTACCCGCAGCAGCAACAGAACAATCCCTTCGGTCAACGCATGTGGTGACGCAACTTCCTAGGATACTCCGCACTAGTCGCTTCTTACTACCAGGATGGATTTCGCATTGTCACCCGCTGATGCGTTTCTCTTACTTCACAATCCCTTTGAATGGCGTGTAGCGGTCAAAATGAGCTCAGCCGGGAGCAGAGTCGGTCGAGTAGTTGAAATTAGCGGGAAACACTTGGTATATTCGAGACGTGGTTGTAGGCCAAGACCAGACAGGTCCCATGATGCAGTTTGCAGAAAGGAATGAAGGCAGGACAGACTGTCCCGAAACGAGCATTGTGCGAGTTGACCGGCTTCGAGTCTCTACATGATGACACACTCATCCTCGTTGCCGGTGCTCTGCTTTGCGAGGTCACGGGTGAAGTTGGCCGCGCCCTGACCGTTTCCTTTGAGGTTGACAACGAGGACACCGGCGTTGCGCGGATCGAGATGCGCGTCGAGACGGTAGTCGCGCATGAGCTTCTCGACGGCGGGCGCGATGTGCTGTCGGTGGTCCTTGCTGTGGAGACCCTTTCCAACGATGATGCGAAGCTCGTTCCAGCCCTGTGACTGGGCGTTTCGGACAGCCTGTTCGGTGCGTTCCAGAGCTTCCGAGGTGTAGAGACCGTGCAGATCAACGGTGCCCTGCGGCGAGTCCTCGTTGTTCGCCATAAAGATCCAGTCGGCAGCCTGCTTGTTCAGTCGCTCCATGTTCTGCTTGTGCGAGTGTCCCTCGTTGGAGAGCTGCTTGGCACGTGCACCATCGCCCTGCGCATATGCGGTGTGTGACTGATCAAAGCTCTTGGCCATCAGATCACCCTCGCGTCGTGCTTGGTTGCGCAGATCCATGTAGTGCGAGTCATGCTGGTTCACCTGGTTGTCGGCAGAATACTTGTAGTGTGGTCCCTGGGTAGCAGCGCCCTGATGCGGCTGGGGCGCCGAGTATGCGCCCTGCGGAGGCGGCTGGTCGTACGATTGAGTGTTTTGCGCATATCCAGTAGCACCTACTGCAGCACCCGCCGCAGCCGCATAGCCTCCACCACCGCCTCCGCCGTAATTGTTGCCGCCTCCATAGCCGCCCGTCTGCTGCTGGCCGTAGCCAGTACTGCCTCCGCCGCCGTAGGAGCCCTGATTGTTTCCACTACCGCCTTTGTTTTTCTTCCACCAGGTGAACGCCTTTTTGCCGATGTTGATAATCTGGCGCTTGTGCTGCTTGACGAAGCGAATGAGATCATCCATCTTGGCAGAGCGGCTGGCGGTCTATCGATCCGCGTATACCGTTGAAGAGAAGTGTCTATCGGTGAAGAAGGAGGTTGGAAAGGGGAAAAGAAGGAACGTTCCCTGCTGTTGTGTGAGGATGGGATGGATGTGTCTGTAAAGACAGCCCGGATGGATCAGCCAACGGCTATGTAACAATCAATCTTATGCACTGGATCTACGAAAGTGGAAGATGAGCTCCTCTTTAGTGCTCGGATCTGCCAGTTGAACCACCAGGCGGCATGCAAGCTGCTGGAAAGCGGTGCAAGCGAGGGCGATGGACAGACGCCGAACACCTGTCGGTCGGCCTTTGAAGGTGAACGACAGCATCGTTTTCTTGTGCAGCAGCAGCAGCGGCAGCAATAATAGGAATGTAGTCTGTGTCAGACCTTGACTTTTACTCTAGATCTTACACTCCGTCACCCCTCATTTTTTTTCAGGGCCCAAGCTCAACCAGTCAGAGTAGAAAGAGGGAAAAAAATCCACATTTTCAAGATTTGGCATGGCAGCGCCCCTCCGTGTCGATGTGGATCCCACCACAAAAATTGTGTCAGAAGCATGCCCAGATGAGAAGAAGATTGGCTAAAATGCAAATGATGGTCGTTCTCAGTACATCGTAGCCGCCAAATCGACATCGTCCAGTCAGCAACCTAGAGCACTTTTCTTGTCCTCGCACCCGTCTGTCGTGACATCTGTCACTCAAGACATCAGCTACGAGCTGCTTTCACTGCATTCGACGGATCATCGCCTGCTTCGGCGTCATCACATCGGCTGCCTCCTCCCGCAACGCCGTCACACGGTCACATCGATCGATCGAGGAAAGCACGCAAGCTTGGACCAACGCCATGGAGCCATAGCTTCCGCCAGCACACTGCCCCTTGTCCCGAACCCTATCAGTGTAGACGTGACAGTCTACCGGCCTGCATTCACGTCATACTTGGTCTCCCCCACTCTATCTTCTTCACACTCTCGGTGGCAGGGCCCTGTGATCTCGACGTTGTCTTGGCATCGGCGCTTCCATGACCACAATGTCGTCACAGGCCCATTCGCCCCAAAAGATCAAGCTGTGCGAGCATGTACTGCTGCAGCACTTTGGTCCTATCGCCAGCCGTGTGGGTGCTCTGCTACTCAAACGTGGCCGACTCACCATCCGCGATATTCAGCGCTTTCTCAACCAGCCACCGACCCGAGCCAATCGTGGGCCCAGCGATCCCTTTGGCAACACCAGCACCAAGTTCGGCAAGTCAACAGTCGCATCGGCCCCCGTCGCCGGCGCAAGCTCTAGCTTCAACGGAGGTGACCCGAATGCGCCGGTTCCTGTACCCAAGCTGCTCGTGCAGCAGACCATTATGACCTTGGTCCAGCACGGCTGCGCATGGCACAGTTCCACCGACCCCGACCTTACTGATCCGTCTCAAGAGTATTTTGAAATCAACGTCAACGAAGTGCTCTGCCGACTCCGCTTCGGTCGTTACATTGGCATAGCGGAGGAGGAGCTGGGCGAGGTGGCAGCACGGATAGTCAAGCTCCTGCTCCAACACGGCAAGCTTCAAGCAAAGGACATTGTCGAATCCATCAAGACGGACATCGTTGCTCAGCGGCAGCACGCTGACGGCGCAGTCGCCGCACAGCCCAGCTTGAATGGCGATGCTTCAATGGTAAATGGCACTTCGCATGTCAACGGCAAGCGCAAGGCTGATCCGCTCTCCGACGATGCCGAGATACGTGCTCAGGTCTCACGCAAGCTGGTGCAATTACTCTACTACACTTACTTTCGCCCCAGCACGGTCCAGCAGCACGTCTCGCCACGTGACAAGGAGATCCACTACGAGCTGCAAAAGCGTCGACAGCTTCGTGGTCTACCCACACCGAAAGACATTCAGAAGATCAAGGATGAAGTAAAGATCCAGATTGCCGAGGAGCGGGATGCAGATTGGGATGCGTCCTCGTCAGCTCAGATGGCTATTGGATCAGACGGTCTCATCTCTGAACAGCGCGAGGCACGGCGTGGCCTCATCCGACGAAAACAAAGTGCGATCGCCGTGGCCAGTGCGGCATCCAAAAGCAAACGATCCAAGACAACTTCTGCAGTGAAAGACAAAAGGGGCAAAGATAAGGCCAAGAACGGCGTTAACGGCGCCCATGCGGCCGGTCCTGCCGGAGAGAGCTTCGATCCAGCCGACGCTTTCGATATCGATCCAAGCGTATGGTTGAGGGTTCATTACGACCGCTTCGACGTGCATCTGCGCGACGAAGTGATGGTCGAGGCAGTCAGGGAAAAGTATAACATCACCGCAGGTGAGGTGTTTCGCCAGCTGATTCTGTCAGGCGACGCTTCCTCACGCAAGTCTGTCAAGGACGAGCGGAGTGCGCCGTTCTCCATCACGGTTCTGTCGCACAAGATGCCGGCCGACCTCTCGCTACAGAAGGGATTCGATCGCAAGTCGTTTGGCAAGGAGAAGTCGGCGATTCCGAGCAAGCAGGAGTTTCTGGCAGAATACTGTGCCATCATGTCAAATTCAGAGGATGTCACAGGCCGGTCCCGATCGACTCGATTTCTGGCGCCGGCTTCTGACAGCACCACGCGGTCGGCAGGAGGATCCAAGGTGGCCTCTTCCTTCACGATCGAGTACCGCAACGTGGCGGAGAGAATGCGTCAGGATCTGCTCAAGAATGTCGTCGAGGAAAAGTTCGGCACGGCTGCAATCCGCATCATGAACATTCTTCGGGACAAGGGCAAGCTGGAAGAGAAGCACATCTCCAAGCTAGCTCTGATCTCGATGTCCGAGACACGGGACTTGTGCAGTCGTCTCTTCCATGCGTCGCTGCTAGGGCTGCAGGAGGTGCCCAAGACCAAAGACCGAGATCCGGCCAAGACGTTTTTCCTCTGGTTTGTCGACGAGGACAAGTGTCGAGCCTGGCTCCTGGACCATCTGTACCAGTCGCTTGCAAGACTCGGCCAGCGTCGTCACGAAGAAATGCGCCGCCAGACTACACTCCTCCGCAAAGTCGAGCGGTCGGATGTAAAGCTCGACACTGTAGGTCTCCTCACAGAGTGGGAACGCGAGTCCTGGGATCGCCTCCAAAACGTCCTGCGCATCCTCACCGTCGCAGAAATGCGAACAGAGATCGACGTCTTTGTCATGCGCGACCTTGCTCCTGGCGCTCCGTCTTCTGCCTTTTCCAACGCATAGCGCTAGGACGCTTCCACAGAGCTTTCTACAATACTTTTCATCACTACACTCGGGTTCCCTTCGTCTACCCTGCCTGATCCTTCATCGCAACTAATGCAATTCACGCCATCAACATCGACCGATTGCACGATGAATAATAGAGCCACTGTTTTTGTTGTGTTTGCTGAAGGTGACGTTGGGTATCATTTGACTATAATAGAGACGGTGGAGTGATAGAAAGCTGGTCCTTTTACCGACTAACTGCGGCTATTGGATCCTGGAAGCGGTGAGGATCTCGACTTGTCCGTACGCTTGGAAATCGTCTCGGCACGAAGAGCTGCAAGCTGGTCCATCTGCGAGACTCGTTCGCGTTCGTCGGTGGAGAAATGGTAGAATGCTGCGCCGCGCTGGCGTGTCGCCTGTTCGAGCGTTGCGTCGAAGTGGGTTTCGAGGTTCGCGCGAGCAGGGGTTCGAGGTTTCGGGGTGTAGACCGGAAAGCTGGTTGCTGGACCGTAGATGGGAGTGTCTGACTCTTCCGACTCTTTCGTATCGCCGGAAAACTGGTCCAGAAACTCCCTCGGGACGTCCGAGAGCCGTGCTGTTCTCGTTCTGCCAAACTCGTCGATGTATTCGACAACTCGATCTGGATCTTCATGCAGCCTGGACGAGTCGCCCAGTGGCTTCGAAGACGCATGCGGTGGTGGAGAGGGAGAGCGCGAGTGTGCTGCGATGCGATCGTCGTCCTGACGCTCAAGGAGCTTCCGGTCCCAGTCAATACTGCTGTCTTTCAACTGCTCGTCAGACAGACCGCCGTATCGACCCTCCGAGAGCTGTGCATAGATCTTTGCCTTGCGCTCCAAGTTTCGCCGAATTGCCTCTAGCTGAGCTTTGGTAGGCGTCGCAGCAGTTTGTGAGTCGCTCTTGCCTTCAGTGCGCTTGGCGATCTTGTCGGTGTTGTTGCCCCTGCTTCTCTCCTTTCGTGAGTCACGAGCGCTTGGTCGCTGCGAACCACTGCGGCTACTCGGGCGTCTGGAAGAAGCCCGATCGTCAAGCAGCTCATCTCTCCAACTGCGATTCTTGCGCTTACGCTCTTGATCCGCAACCTGGTCGAACGGATCCTTGCACTTGGACGAGCTCGAGGACCCGGCATTGGCAGAATACGCAGTCTTGGCGCGCTCCAACTCGGCCTTCAGACCGATGAAAGACGATGAAAGCGTGCCTGCTCCAGCGCGGCCGTTGACGCCTCTACCCTTGGCTGATGAGCCCGATCGGCCCGCGTTGATGTCGCTCATGGCATCGTGAGGCTCTGATGTGCTTGTTGAATTTGGCAGGAGAGCAAGGCAAGGAATAAAATGTACAAGGGTCCTGCAAGATTGTGGAGCAGGTTGGGCATCCGTCGTCCATGTTCCGACGAAAAGGAATAGACATTGATCTAACAGCTCTTCTCCTTTGGCATCCCTTGCACGTGCTTCGGAACTACCACGCCTGATTTGATGTGACGGTCGGCTCTTCCGGAACATATCATGGCCTATTGCTAAGCTCACATCGCCAATGATGTCACCATTATCGAGCGTCGTTGCGTGTGCAAGTCCGACCGTCATCTCGAGCGTTATTAGCAGAAGAACAGCTCTGAATCTAGAGCATGGGGGCGCGTGTGTGCTCCTGGAGCAGCTCGGGCCCGTGGAATACCCTCGCTGGGACTTCGGTGGAATTGAGTCAAGGCAAGAGCGGTCTGCTTAGTGTGCAGGGCATAGATGCTCGGCTAAGAAGGTGGCAGAGTGGGGCTCCGCGGCCTCATCGGCCGAACAAGGCAGAGTGTGCTGTATAAGTCCGCCAGGGTCAGCTCGGTAGCGCGGGTAATCGCGAGACGTCGGCATAACTCTAGAGTCCAATGCATTAGAGAGCTATTGGGGGAAGCCGGGGCGAGCTCGGGGTGTTTGGAAGGAGCGATGAGGTGGCGGCGGTGCAGGAGGGGATGAAGAGCTCGGCCAATTACATTGCCGAGGACGATGGCGAGAAGGGACTTTTACGTCCCATGGAAGGGGCAAAACTCCGACAATCTGCACATAGAAGGCAGGGACGGGATGTTGGGAAGATGGGTCGGAGGATATACTAGTATTCTGACAAACAATAATGAGATGGGCACGGTCAACTGGACTGCGCTGTGATGAAGCGAATCTGCACATGGATTGAGCAAGTGTCAACATGGGGACTAGTGTGTGTAGCCGTGACAGAGCTTGGGTGAGGGTACGATAGCAGCCTCAGGCTGGCGCTGGGCCGTGAACCTCGTGATGTGTCGTGCTCAACCAGCTATAGAAGCAGTGCGGATCCCAGTCACGTCGTTTCATTGTTGAATCTGCGGCACAGCGGCCAAGAGCGGACGGCGGGGATTAGCACAATAATGGGCGTTTACCAAAGCCAGTCGACAATCACTTGGTAGGGACAGGCAGAGTGCGTGTGCGGACAGGGATATCAAGGGGCTGAAGGACGCGGAGAAGCCGACGTTGCAAGTTTTCAAGGTCCGACGGCACTCCTAGCCGAAGTTGGAATGGCTGCCGACCAAAGTTGCCATGTTATTCAGTAAGGTGTGCAGACAGACTACGCAGTTGACGCAGACCATCCCAATGCAACAATTAATGATACCGTCGTCTTGCTGTCTGCGCCTCGACCTGGCAAGGGCTTGTCCATTGACTACAGGACTGTCTTGCTACAGTATGCAAGCCAATTCGCCTCGCCACCTGCGCCGTTTCCGAAGCGAGTTCGGGTGTAGGTCCGATGAGACGAGCCACATGCGTCAAAGGTCAGCACCCTGTACGTCGACCAAGTGGGTGAGTGAGCCCATTGGTCTGTGCCACCGACCAAGCTCGGCCTCAGGTCCTCGGCTCGAGACAAGTGGCAAATTCACGACCTGACCTTGTTTGACCAGCGCCAGCAAGGATCCTAGCCCGATCCGCAGCACTCGCCTACAGTGCTACTCGCCTAACGATCTTTCCGTAGTGAGTAAGGATGGCAGTTGATTGGTCTGGTGTGGCACTGTGGATGCTGCCGAGTACGTCTGTTTGGATTTGCTTCGACCACATCTCGTGCCGGATCAGTGGCGAGCAGCTTGGCAACAACTTCGGCGTAATTGGCGAGCGCGCGTTTGTACAGTTTGAACACTGCTACAGTACTAAAGTACTATAAATGGGCCAACACGACGACAGCGTCAGCCACGCTGCCACAGTGGTCCCAAAGCTGAACAAGCCATGGCCCCGCAGGCAGCTACGCCAATTTCAATTTGCTTTACAGTACAGTACAGTAGCTGAGGTGGGTGATTGGGGTGTGTTGAGCAAGCAAGCCACATTGGCCCCATTGCTTCGACGCGCGCGCTTCGGCGAAATTCATCACCTTCTGTGGGCCGCCATGTCGTACAGCACGATTCAATTTAAATGTCCGCCCCCTTCCGCCTCGTCTGTCGGATCAATTCAGAGACCGCCAGAATCGCACTCCGGGGTTCGCATGTCCTCGACGCACGCCTCCGCAATCAAGCAGCTAGCCTACATGTTCTTCCTCCTTGCCAACTGGCCCCCTGCCAACTGCCAACTGCTCGTTGCTTTTGAATCAAGGACACGCTTCTCTTCCTCGTTCGACGAACCCGCGTATATATCGTATCGTCGTGATCAGTCTCTGCTCTGTGCTGGGTTGAGCTTGACGGAGTCTAATTCCTCCGTTCCCACGAGAGGCAAGATGATCAGACCGGCAATGTATTGATGATTGGGTGGCGCCGATCGATTTGAAGAAGGTCACAAGTGCATACTGCTTTCGGCTTGGCAGCAGAGTCTAGCGGTCGTGCGTAGGGCCATGTAATGTAGTGGCTAGTCAAGTTGTTCGACACGCACTATTTGCGAGCGTTCCTTGCGAGACCGAGAAAACGAGACTTGGTACAGCGCTGATACTGATGCAGACGCAGATGCTGCTGCGGAGGAATTGCGCGCCTGCATCTCTTCCTTTTCCCCCCCACACGCATGAGTTCTTGGAGGTCGGAGAGTGTGCTATTTTCATGCGTGCTTCTCTGCGGGCCCCCTCGACGCCGTTGACGTTGAAGTTGTGGGGTTTTGCCCTTGACCTCTTTCTGAACGAGATGGCGCGTTGCTTTGAATGCAAGTGTGGCCGTGCGAGGCACACCGCCCGCTTGCGACTCTACTTACCGCGATTGACTTGCTTCAGGCCGCTCCATTCTGCGCACATCTCCCGCTGTCCACATTGTTACCCTTCGGCTCGGTGCGGTCGGTCGGTTCGTCGGTCGTTGGCTGCGTCGGTTGGAGCGGAATCTGCTCAGTCATTTCGGCGGCCGACACAGTTTTCACCGGCGCCTCCGCTGTGTCCGTCACATCACAGCCAATCCAAACCTCATGCTCGCCAGTGCAAGTGGTCTGACTGCTCCGCCCCCAACTTTCCCTCAACCCTAACCCTTACATCTAGAAAGGGCCTAATGCTCGGTGCCTCAGACGCACGCCGTGGTCCTTCAGCTTGTTCCTTGACTAATCGTTTTGCTCGCTCCTCTGCTGCAGCTCCATCCCCACACATAACCATGCGTGGGGCACCGCAACTCGTGTGCCCTTTGTGCTGTGCTCGACTGGCTTGTCTCACTTGCCTCGCTTGCAAGTGGCCACCTGTATTCCCTGTACAGTACTTCCTTGAGGCGATCGTAAGGCTCTCGATGTCGGAACGAGCCCATATATAATGTCGTCTTTCTCATGAACCCTTCACATCACGCCCTGCCCCGGTTTTTCCTTCACCCTTATCCCATCCATTCTTCTGACCCCCTTCATCACGTCAAGATGTCGGCCATCGACGGGAAGAACTCGCCTTTGGACGAGAAGCCCTCCAACGAAAAGATTGCCACCGAGGATGCTAGTTCCCACGACGACAGCTCCATCCAATACGTTCCCAAGCCTGTGCTCGAAGAGAATGGCAGCGTCAACAACCCGCTGACTGGTATCCCCAAGGACCGTCTCCTTGCCGATGTGACTGCCTTCGCCGAGGAAAAGGGCCTCATCGAGCACCTCGAAGACCTCAAGAAGGGCGCTCTCCTTGCTCAGCGACCCGCCGACTACATTCACCTCGACGAGCTCGACCAGAGCGAGAAGGATGCCGTTGCACACGAGTACTCCCACAAGTGGTCCCACCCCTTCATCCTCTATCTCACCATCTTCACATGCTCGATCGGCGCTGCTACCCAGGGCTGGGATCAGACCGGAAGCAACGGTGCTAACCTCAGTTTCCCAGTCGAGTTCGGCATCCCCGAAGATGGCCCAGAGGGCGAGAA
This sequence comes from Testicularia cyperi, assembly GCA_003144125.1. Taxonomy (NCBI): domain Eukaryota; kingdom Fungi; phylum Basidiomycota; class Ustilaginomycetes; order Ustilaginales; family Anthracoideaceae; genus Testicularia; species Testicularia cyperi. The sequence goes on from KZ819188.1 coordinate 3,829,089, forward strand.
GAACCAGTGGATCGTCGGCGTCGTCAACGCTGCACCCTACATCGCCTCTGCCCTTCTCGGCTGCTGGCTTTCGGACCCCCTCAACAACTTCTTTGGCCGCCGAGGCTGCATCTTCATCACTGCTCTTATCTTGATCGCCACTCCTATCGCTTCTGGCTTCACCAAGTCCTGGGAGACGCTCTTTGTTGTTCGTCTGATCCTCGGAATTGGCATGGGTGCCAAGGGATCCACCGTGCCAGTCTTTGCCGCTGAGAATGCCCCTGCCGCCATTCGAGGTGCGCTGGTCATGGGCTGGCAGCTCTGGACAGCCTTTGGTATCTTTTTGGGTTTCGCCGCCAATGTCATCGTAGCAGACACCGGCCGCATCGCATGGCGTCTCCAGCTCGGCTCTGCCTTCATTCCAGCACTTCCCCTGGCAATTCTGATCTACTTCTGCCCTGAATCTCCTCGATGGCTCATGAAGAAGGGCCGATATCCCCAGGCGCTCAAGTCTTTGATCCGCCTGCGACACCACAAGATCCAGGCCTGCCGTGACCTCTACTACATCCACATCCTGCTCACGGAGGAGGCCAAGATTGTTCGCGGCGAGAACTACGTCAAGCGATTCCTCGAGCTCTTCACCATCCCTCGTGTCCGACGCGCCACTGTTGCTGCGAGTGTTTGCATGCTTGCGCAGCAAATGTGCGGTATCAACATCATCGCCTTCTACTCCAGCACCATCTTCAAGAACGGTGGCTACTCTGATCGACAGGCTCTCTACGCCTCGCTCGGCTTCGGTGCGGTCAACTTCGTGTTTGCCTTCCCGGCCCTGATCACCATCGACACATTTGGTCGTCGTAGCTTGCTGCTCTTCACCTTCCCTCAGATGGCCTGGACTTTGCTCGCCGCTGGTCTCTGCTTCCTCATCCCCGGCGAGACCAGCAAGGCTCGTATCGGCACTGTGGCCTTCTTCGTGTACCTCTTTGCTGCCTTCTACTCGCCGGGAGAGGGTCCTGTGCCCTTCACCTACTCGGCCGAAGTCTTCCCGCTAGCTCAGCGAGAGCAGGGAATGGCCTGGGCTGTCGCAACCTGTCTCTTCTGGGCCGCCGTGTTGAGCATTACCTTCCCGCGCATGCTCTACGTCATGTCTCCCACGGGTGCCTTTTGCTTCTACGCTGGCCTCAACGTGATTGCCTTTGTGCTCATCTATCTCTTCGTTCCAGAGACCGCCCAGTTCACTCTCGAGGAGCTCGATGCCGTCTTCTCCATCCCCCACGAGAAGTTTATCTCTCACCAGAACAAGAAGGTCCTTCCTTACTGGTTCCGAACCCAGATTCTGCGCCAGAAACACCTCGAACGCCCCGAACCCCTCATCCGCCTCGACGAAAACCTCGTCGGCGCCGGAAAGAAGAGAGTCGAACCCTCTGGTTCCGCTTAGAGAATCCACCTCTGTCTCCGCACCCTGTTTTTTCACCGACCCTTCCCGAAGATATGTTCTTGTACCTTATTGATATCCTGGTCCCTGCCACTTTTCCCCTGTTCCACGACGTCTCTGGCCATTCTGGCCTGACGCGAATTGTAATGGTGTGATACCAATGAAAGTGACCCTTTTTCTAAATCTCCCACCGTCCACAGCAAGAGCAAGAGAGAAAGCACGGCGACTGAGAAGACTTAAAAGCCGTGCAAAGCTGGCTTGTCTAAAAGCCTCGAAAAGTCCTCCTTTTTGGAGTTGATACTTGATCAAGTGATCTGTTTTCCGTGGATTCTGGGTCAATACGACAGCACAGAGCAAGAGAGAGAGATAGAGGATACGGCGAATGGGAAAAGCCCAAGAGCCATCTCCGAGTGATACAATTGCAGAGTTCCTGCCAAAGAGACAATACAGCGCCGTCTCACAGACCTCTGTACTGTGTGTCGATTTTGGACCTTGAGTTTAGAGTTGACACATTTGTTGAAACTCTACAATGTGACAAGGGAAGAATGTGTGTTGTGACCGTGGCGAGAGCTTGTGTGTAGAGACGCAATGGAATACTAGCAACAACAGTATGCCTTAAGACGGCGATTCTTGAGTAAAAGCCAGGAGACGGTGGTGAGCGCTTAAAGCAATACTCAGACAACCATGCGTGTTGTTGAACACGCACGTAGAGACATCCACATGTCTAGCAACATATGACCCTGTTTTCTTTGACTCTCTGCAGTATGTGGCCCAAACCCACCCTCGGACTGCTAACTACAGTAACAGTGCTATTGCGTATCCAGGTAGACGGTGCAAGACCCCCATGTACCAGTTGTCAGGTTAAAATGGCTCGATAGCTGTTCAGACAAGAAAGGCAGAAAGAAAAGATCTTGATCGTGTTTCAATTTCAGGGATTCGTAAGGGTCAAGACACACACACGCATATCTTGAGATAGAAACTGTACGGTACAGAGCACACAAAAGAGGCAGCGACGATATGTGTGACTGCCATCGAAACGTTGAAACGCCATGCCAAGGTGGCTCTTGCGCCGGATTTCAAGCAGTTCCCCGTTCAGACGCGCGGCACAGCCAGTTGAAGCTCAGAGTGAAAAAGAAGGTAGAAATTAGCAAGCGAGTGAGAAAGAAGACGAAAAGGGGGAAAGGAGCGTGACAGAGCGACTAGCTCCGCGCAGCCAAGCAGCGAGTGGGACTAGGCAGCGGCCCTCCAGAGACGGTAGCCGTGGATGGTGGAGCGGACGAGTTCGTCGCCCGGATCCTCGGGGAACATGGGTTCGCGGAACCACTCTCCGAGTTTTTCGAATTTCCAGCCCTTGACCTCGGCCATGTCAAAGAACTGCATGTCCTTGTAGGCAAGCTGGGGGCGATGGTGAGTGAAAAAGACGAGCACGCAGGGGGTAGAGACGCTGCCCTCCAGATCCCCCTGCGACTCGTTGTCGGCAAGACACGCATCACACGTCTCGAGCAGCGCCGGGTGCGCCTGGTGGTTGAACACAAGGTCCGAGAGAAGGATGAGGTCAAACTTGCCCGGATTGCCACGCTCGTCGGTGAGGTGAGCGAGCAGGGGTTTCGCATCACGACCCCAGATGTATCCTTCGACGACCGACTTGCCGGGACCCCGCATCGGCGAGTTTGCATCCTGGCAGTTGATCTTGACGTTCTTGGACAGGTTTCCGATCAGGTCGTTGTCGGGGTAGTCGGTCGCGACGACGTGCGACGCCGAGGCCCAGTTGCAGACAATGCTCGGAAGACCCGCTGCCGCACCGAGCTCAAGCACACGCTTGCCCTTGGTCAGCGTCAGCGCATGCGCACACAAAAAGTCGGACAGAATAAAGCTGGCGTTCCACGCGAGATGGCCCCACAGCGGATGACTGCCGACGAGATTCAGCGTCACCTTGGCAGAGGTACCTGGGAACTCGTAATACGTGACCGTAGAGGGCGGCGTCTTGGGTCGGAAGTCGTCGGGCTCTTGGAACATGTCCATTGCGCTGGCGTCGTCATCGTCGTCCTCGCCGTCGTCACCATTGACTGCATCCACAGCTGCTTCGTCCTCATCCATTTCGACGACCTTGCCGTTGCTCTGCGCAGCGTGCTCCGGTTCGACGTCAGCAGCAGCGTCGTCTGCGAGTGACGTGCTACCAGCGGCAATATCCGCGCCAGCAACGTCGGATGTCGGAGCGTCTACATCGGCAGCATCACCGTTGGTGATCTTGACCGATGCATCGGTCTGCGAAGGCATGACAGCAGCACCCACGATAGCAGCAGCTGCGCCCGCGGTGCCAGCAGCAACAGTCGCGGCCTTTGTGTTCGAGCTGGCACCCTTGCCAGACGATGCGGATTGGGACCTCGACATGCTCGCGTCCAAGTCCAGGGCTGCGGCGCCAGTGTGGCCGTTGGCGTCGGTCGAAGACGTATCCTCCTGATGGACAGCCGAGGAGATGGTCGAGTCGCGGCGGCCCGAACGTGCCGGATTCTTGGGAGCCAGCGTTGGGGCAGCGCGGCCCGGCGTCGTCTGACGCGAAGGGGTGGTCGGTGACACGGCAACCGGACGGAACGAGCTGGGAGGAGCGGTACGGTCGCCTCGTCGTGGCGTGCCCACAGAGTGACTGGCGCTGAGCGGAACGTCGCCGTTGGCATCGGCATCGGCGTCAGCGTCGGCGTCGGCGTCGATGGTCTCAACAGCCTCGTTGTTAACGCCAGCCTTGGCGTCGCTGTTCGAGTCGATGGCGTTTCCGTGGCCAATGCTCGAGGCGACGGCGTTGTGGTGACCGATACTCGAAGGTGCGCCATGCTCGTAGCGGTAGCTGCTCGTCGCTGAGGCATTGGAGAGACGACGACGGTCGCGCTCGCGCTCAAAGGTTGCCGAACGACGACCCTCGAGCTGCGTCAGTGTCGATTCGAGCTGCTGCTGGATCTTGGCAATCTGGTCGGTCACTGCGGTGGTCCTCTTCTCGATCTCGGTGTTCATCTGCTCGTCGGGGAAATGGTTGTGAGACTGGGTCGCGGCAGCAGACACTCCATCTTCGCCCGAGGTCGAGTTGGTGTTGCTCGTGACATTCTTCAGATTGCTGTTGTTTCGCGGTCGGCCCATCGAGATGCGCTGTTCGGCCAGCGCTCGCGACTTCATGATGTGAATTTCGGTGTTGTGGCTCATGTCGCTGGCTGCGGGGGATGCAGTACCATCGCTGCGACCAGTGCGGTAAGCCATGCTCGAGAGATTGTTGAGCGAGCCAAAGTCAAAGTCGTCGGCGCCCGACATGGCGAGCACGTTGCGGATCTCGTCCATCATGGCCTCGCGCTCAGTCTCGAGGTTTTCCATAGCTTGGCGCATACGCAGCAGCTCGCCCTGAGCCTTCTCACGTGCCTGCTCAGTGTCTCGAAGCTGCAACTGCACCTGAACATGCTCGAGGTCACGCTGTTGCAGCGTAGTGCTGAGTCTGCGTGATTCGCGTCGCTCCTTGTCCAGCTTGACACGCAGATCGCCCGCCTCGCGCGTGAGACGATCCACCAGCTGCTGGATCTTGTCGAACTGTTGTCGCCACATCTCGCCTTCGCTCATGAGGAAGGCCAGGCGCTTGTTGAGCCGGCCGATCTTGTTCTCGAGGCCATCGCGCGCGTCGACAAAGGTGCTTGCGCGCTTGCGCAGTGCAAGGATGGCTGCCAACTCGGTCTCGGACGCAACCGCCTGCTTTTCGGTGCGCATCTTGAGCACCTTTTTCAGGAAGCTCGGCTTGGTGCCCTCGTGCAGGACCTGGTCGAACGCAGATAGCACGCGGCTCTGGTCCCACCACTGCGGCGTGTCCAGTCGCTCGTAGGGCAAGTCGCGCGAGCGTGACTCGACCTTGCTGAGCGGACGGAAGCGACCGCTTGGGAACGCCTCGACGTACTCTCGCGGAACAGTGTAGTCGGCCGAGGAGAAGCCGATTGCTGCAACGAGCTTACGACGCTTCTTGTCGCGAATGGAGCCCTTGCTCGGGGCCTTGAGAGGAGGACGCGGGCAGTTGATAAAGTTTATATCAAGATCGACCAGACACACCTCCCTCGGCGGCTTGATGATACTGCGAAGCTCGGTGTTGATGGCAATGAGCCACGAACCCGGATCTTCGAGGTAGATTCGAACATCGCGTGCATGGCAGTTCTGGTGCGCAATGCCCTTCCAGCCGCACAGCTCGACCAGGTACTTGATCGACTCGACCGCCATGCCCATGAGTGCCGGATGCCGTGACATAAAGAGGATGCGTCCAGCTGGCGCAAGCGCAATCTCACAGATCGTGAGGATGTTGTCGATCGAGAGTGCCTTGAAGAGCGGCCACATGGCGAAGTCGATACCGAGCAGACCCCGGCCCCAGTCGACCGCACCTGGGAAGGTGCAGATGAAGGCGAGATCCTCATCAGGCGACTGAAGCTTGAAGGTCTCTCCAATACGGGGAGCTGGGTGGCGAAGGATGGCGGCCATGAGCTTGTTGTGCATCTCGATGTTACGGCTGTATTTGAACCACGCCGACTTGTTCCAGTCGCCCAGCAGGTTGTAGATGGGGAAGCGCGACACGATACAGATAGCGTAGGGCATAAAAAAGGTGTTGTTCTCGGGCAGCAGCGAGTGGCCAAGTGCACTGACGCCCTCACCAAAGTCGTCTTCGACGAGCTCTTCGCCATCGTTGCCGACGGCCTTGCTGCCATTGCGGCCCGTGTTGCGAGCCTTGGCCAGCCTGCCGAGTTCCTTCTTGATTGCACGGGCCCGCTTTTCGTCCGCAGCGCTCCAGACTGTCAGTACCGAGCCGTAGAACGTTGCGGTACCAAGCGAGTCTTCGCCGGCGCCTGTGGCGTTAGAAGGAAGGCGCGAAGACATACCCTCGAGGCCAAAGCCCTCGCCGACGGCAGAGGACGAGTTGCTCTTGTGGATGTCGGCAGCGCTGACCCCGAGCGGCGCATTGGCCTTGCGAATATCGTTCGAGACCCGTGCGTTGTTCATGGAAGCCGATGTCTTGACCGTTGGCACGCTGAACGAAAAAGTGTGCGAGGTAGACGACGGCGGAAAGTTGCCGGGTCCCGAGGTGATCTCGATTTCGCGCGTGAAGGAGAGCTTGAGCGCCTTGGACAGTACTCGAGCGGTTTCAGCTCTCTCGATTCCGCCTCGACCGTCGGCCATCTCGATAAATTTGGGATTTGAGCCCTTCTTGTCCGAGCCCCAGCCAGACGACTTGGCTTCCCGCCTGCCAGAGACGCTGCTCGGAGACAGGGGAGTCTTTGGTACGTCATCGACAGGCGAGACAGGGGGGCAGATGGAGCAACCAAGCACTTCAGGCCGCCAGAAGCGACCAATGGCGCTCTCGATGTGGTGCACGCCATTGGTGCAGTCCTCCTCGGCTAGCGTCCAGACAGCGGGATCCTTGGGCAAACCAAATACTGCATAGAGCTGTGCGATCGTGTTGCCGTCGGTGCTTTTCGTGACCGTAGCTGCAGATGCGTTCGACATCGTGCGTCCGTGAATGGACCGCTGACTCGGGCTGCTGAGAAATTGTCGATGGCCGTTAGACTGCCTTGGTGTTTTGGCACCAGAACGTCCGCCGTCTCCACTCTTGATGGAGAGATTAGAGAAGGAGAACTTGCCCGCCAAGCCACGGCTTTGGCTTGCGGATCGACTCGGACCCGCGTTGTCGGCGTATACAGACATGATGAGCGGATTTGTCTGAAAGCCGCGGCTCTTCCGCTAAAAAAGTTGCTTTTGGTTTCGGATGGCAGTCCCAGCTGACGGAAATGCTGTGTGATAGGTCACCGCGTCGGGCCGTCCGGCACCTGGCAGTGGATGCTACGATCTCACTCCGGTCGAGCGGCCTGTTGAGAAATGCTCAGTGAGCAAAGAGGAGAGGGACGGATGCAGGCGATTTTGCGCGGTGTGGTGGTTGGGGAGGAAAAGGGCAACTGGATCGGGCGTAGGGAATAATGGTCAGGCGCAATCACTATGGCAACGGACGGGAGCCGACAGACTCCTGCGATCCCCGAGCGGATGGCATCCGTAACAAGACTAGACGCTACGCCGAGTGGACAGCAAGGCTCCCACGTCGACACTCCACGCCCACAGCTGTAATGCTACCACCTCAGCCAACAATAGCTATCGCCCGCAAGGCGGCCTCGGTTCGGCACTGCTACAGCAGCGGCCGGCAGGTCTACAGACGCACACAAGAACTTCTTGTCGACCAGCAGCACAGGGTACAGTAGAGTAGCACAAAAGCAAAGACGGTTGGTGCGTTTTCTGGTGCTCGGGACACGGCCGTCCCGACTCAAAGACAGAGATAGAGCAAAACAGGAAAGAGAAAAGAAAAAAACGAGACGAGAAAAAAGGGCTCCAGAGGCGGCTCTAAGCGAGCCCTGGCGTCACAACGGTGCGGCGCGAACGGTGCGGCGCGAACGGTGCGGCGCGAACGGCGCCGAGCATGCTCAGTGTATGGCAGATTGATTGCCAATTTTGCAGACCGCGTTCGTGCTGTCCGTCTTTCAGCCTCTCTGTCCTTGACGGTTTTTGGTTGCGCCCTACTCATGCATGTGCAGCACCGTCGAAGCATGGATGCTTTAGACGCGATGCACGAAGCCTTTGTTTTTGGAGTTTGCGTGCAGGCTAGCGGAAGGTTGAGCCAGACGATCAAGATCCGAGAGACAGTCATCAAAGTCATTTATTGGGCCGGTTCGAGCACCGATACCACACGGGTCTACGGGGCGAAGGCGAAAGCGGTATAAAAGCTGCAGAGCAGCGTATCTGAACCCCGATTCAAGCCTAGCATGCTGAATACACAGGGTGAGGCCTGCCGCCAACTACTGTATGGACTGTAGAGTACTCGGCCAGCAAAACGTTTGCCGGTCAACCTGCTCAAGTCATTATTACATTCTACTCGTGGGCGCAATCTCTACGCGACGACTGGTAATTACCTTCTCCTCGTGGCCCGAACATTATCGTCTGCGTGGAAGAGCGCACATCTGGGTACGCCAAGATCTGAGCTTCTGTGCCAGTCAACAGATACCTCGTCTTGGCCGTCCAAAGGAAATGACGGAGTGCATGGCTGCACAGGAAGTGGTCAGCAATTTGCCAAGTGGCCAAAATCTGAGTGCTCTTTCATTATCTGCAAGTCGCCATCTTGTAGTGGTGCTGGGTGTGAGCACGGCAGAGCCGAGCCGGGGCGTGACCAGTCACGTAGCCGGCCGATGATGCACACATGTCTCGCTTCGACTCTGGTTCAAAGACCATGCAGGTTACAACCTGTCGGTCTCGCTAGCGCTCGCTCTGCGCAGAAAAGAAGAAGAAGTCAAACTGCGAGTCGATCTGCAACACAATAATCTGCACTGCTGTTGGCAGCACGTAGGCCCTTTGCCAGCTCAAAGGATGCTTGTGACGACAGAGTAGTGGATATGCGTGTATCCGATTGGAAAAGCGACAAACAGGATGGGATCACACAGTTCATGCCAGAGTTGTTGACGCCACCATCAGGTCGATATCGGATTCTGGTACGTTAGATGCTCAAAAATCTGTCGTGTATCTGCTTCAGCAAGATGCATCTGGAAGACCGAGAAGCGACTTCACTTTTGGGACGCAGTACGGTAGACTGGTGAGAGCAATAGAAGGATCATAGACCACACCAGACATAACTCTCGTCGAGATTGCTTTCCACCGTAGAAGCGTGAAGGCGCCAGGATCATAGCGTGAACGGATTTGTGTCAATGTATTGCATTCCACGTGGACGTACAGCCGCTCTGGTCTTTTGCGGCAGCTGAACATATAGCAAGGAAGGTAATTTGAGCATGATGTCTTGAAGAGACGTCCGTCTTTGCAGCAAGAACAAAGAGGTCAGAGCCTTGTCGCACCGAGCTTCACACGAAGAAAAGGAGCGCAGCATCTTCCACCGCTATTATCACTAATGTGGACTGCTAGCGGTTCTGCACTGGTTCAGATTTCGCCGACTCACGACAAGGGACGGAACGGCATCCGTCCGGCTTGACGGCAACCACAAGTCTGTCGCTGATCTCTTTACTAGCTAGTGGTGTCCGTTTCCGGTGAGAAAGAACTCCCTTCGCAGGCATGATGCGGGATGTATCCACCTCCGCGAAGATGTATCTCCCCAAGGCCTTCTTCGCCATGAAAGCCATGAGGGTTGAACAGCTTGAGTCAACTGTAAGCATTAGTCAGGATGACGGGCGCCAATAAAATTCTCAAAAGATGTTGGATTATTCCTCAGGCCCGCTTGGCTTCGGAATTTTTGACAGCTTCCTTCTGCTGAGTTGACCACTTTGCCTTTTTTTCCTCGCCGCGGTAAAGTGCGCCGCAAAAATTTAGGTTCACATGTACTGTACGTAGTACTGTATTGTAGCACATCCTTAGTACTTGGCGTGCCTTCTCATCCATCATCTCTCACATCACCGCACATGGCTTGCATCGACTGGGTATGCCACAGTACACAAAGTGATACTTTGTGAAGCTCTCTCGACACTTTTCCCGCCTAGGTCTGCATTGGTGAAATCCAGTTTACACGGCACGGCATAAAGCACATTTCGCTTTCAGTGGAACAAAGGCGGCCTGCGAACAGATTTGCACCTATTCGAACATACTCGCATCCACAGCAACGCCATCGATCCCATCTTCTATGGTTGTCAGCATCGTATCTCTCGGACGAAGCACACCCCTGTAATTGCTGCTGACCGCAAAAAGTCACGCACAGTTGCACACATGGTTTCTCCGTCGAAACGCAGGGCTGCTGCAAGCTCTGCTGCTGTTAGCGCCTCACCTGCGTCATCGTCCATACCGACTCCACCGACATCCGCAGTGAATGGTGCCACTCATGAGCAATCAGAAGCCGATGCGGTCGCCGAAGCGCAGTCATTACCCATGTTGAGCAAAGCTTTCGACCTCGCCAACCTCATTGCTCAGCAGCCTGAGAGGCTTGCCACGATCGACGATGGAGTTCGGTCGCTGTCCGTCGAGGCACTCAAAGAGATCTTCGACTTTTCACTTCTGACAGAGAGAGACGCTGTCTCGCCCATATCGGCATTCATTGAGTCCGTTATGCCGCAGGCAGAGCTGCACGAGCAGCGAGCCTCTCGCCAGCGCAAGCGCAAGCGTGGCTCGAACGCCACCAACGGCACCGCAAAGCTCTTCGATTCAACGCCACTGCCGGAGCTTTTCACTGAGGGCATGCAAGCAAATCAACTATGGGAGCAGATCGACTTGAAGGGCATCAAGATGTCTGGCCTCATGGAGAAATTCTTTGTTCAAGACGCCTTGCAAGAGGAAGAGGAAGACGAGGAGGTTGACTCCGACCCCAAGCGTCTTCAATCTGGCCGCAGCTTGCATGAGGACGACGACGACGATGAGGATGACGACAGTGATGACGATGAGGATGAAATGGATGACGATGAGGATGATGACGAGCGCGAAGAGAAGGTCAAGCTGAGCGACCTCAGTGATGCAGATCTTCGAGCTCTTGGCATCGATCCTTCCATCCGTGACCAGCTCCTTCGCGACGAAGAAGGAGGGGACTCCGAATCCGACGACGAGGGCTCGGCGTACGCCGGCGCGTCAGACATCTCGGACGGTGATCCCACCGAGGTCTTTTACGAGCCGCTCAAGACCGAAGCGGAGCAGCTCCGGCGCAAGGAGGAGCAGGAAGGCGGAATGCTGCCGCGACTGCGCTCACAGGTGCAGAACGACTGGGACGAAGACTCTGATTCGTTGAATGACGATGAGCTCGACGATGAGGATCTGCAGGACGACGACGAGGACGGCAACGAGGACAGTGAAGACAGGGACGAACGTGCGATTCCCAAGGGCCTCATTGAAAGCCTCGACGAACCTGGTAGCAGCGCCCCCAAGCGCGCGTCCAAGCGTCATCCCACCCTCGACGACGACTTCTTTTCGATAGACGACCTCAACCGGCAGCTGGATGAGCAGGATGCAGCCGAAAATGCCGGTCCCACCGACGACAACGACGACGACGACCTCACGGGCGAAGTGGATTACTTCGCCCCTCTTAGCACTACAGATGCAGACGACGAGGACAAGGACGAGGAAGGCGACGATGATGTCGAAGAGGATGAAGGCACGCCGGGGATGAAGGATGCCGGTGAACTGCACTTTGCCGACTTCTTCCTGCCACCGACAAAAGCAGCCAGGTTCAACAAGAAGTTTGGCAAGCGAAAGGCATCAGCGCGCTTTGCTGAGCAAGACGCGGCCGACGATGCTGCCGTTGATGCTTCCGGTACCGATGACGACGACGATGCCGAGGACCGCAAGGCAACACCAGCTACAGCGTTGAAGCCCGACCAGGAGGAGCCTGATCGCAAGCGACGCATCCGATTCAACGACACTATCGAGTTCCGTCGCATCAAGGCTCGCAAGAAGTCCAACGAACTCACGCACGACATGCTTCAGATGCTCGGAGCAGGTCAGGATGACGTAGACGCAGCGCAGGACTATGACGAAGATGATGATGAGAATGAGGACGACGACGACGACATGGACATGGACGAGGTAGAGTCCGAGACCTCCTCGGTTGGTCAGCAGCTCAGTGACGACGAGGACGAAGGTGATGACGAGGATGATGTCGACATGGAAGAAGACCAAGAGCAGAATGAAAACCCGGACGGCGAGCAAGAAGATGACGTCGACGAAGGCATCAATACTGCTCGTCGTGTAGCCGGCGATCTCTTTGCCGAAAGCGACGACGAGGACGAGAGTACAAAGCTGTCGACGCACGAGAGACGTGTTGCTGCGCTCCGCGCCGAGATTGAGCGGCTGGAGCAGGAGAATGTTGGCAAGAAGGACTGGACTCTGATGGGAGAAGCAGGATCGCGCGCCCGTCCGCAGGACAGCCTTCTGGAGCAGGACTTGGAATTCGAACGAGCTGCCAAGGTCACACCGCAGGTGACCGAGGAGATGACCGAATCCATTGAAGAACTCATCAAGCGCCGCATCCTCGACAAGCAGTTTGACGACGTGGTGCGTCGACGTGAACTCGAGGCCCTGCCATTCTTGCCGTCACGGCTTTTGGAGCTCTCCGACAGCAAGAGCGCCAAGAGCCTTGCTGAGCTGTACGAGGAAGAGTACCAGGCCGCGCGTGGCGTCGACGGCGAGGACGGCACGGGCGCGCCTGTGGCCGAAGCTGACGCCAAGTTGGCCAAAGAGCATGATGCCATCGCGGAGCTGTACGAGGATATTTTCAACAAGCTCGACGCTCTGTCCAACGCCCACTTCACTCCGAAGGCGCCCAAGGCCACAATCCAGACGATCTCCAACGCACCTGTGGTTTCCATCGAGTCAGCTCTGCCATCGATTGCCTCGTCGTCCACCATGCTGGCACCCGAAGAGGTCTATGAGCGTGCTAAGCACTCGTCTGCGATGGAGGGCGCCAAGTCCGAAATGACTCCGGAAGAGAAGCAGCGTCTCCACAACCGCTTGCGCCAGGAGAAGCGCCACCGCAACGAGAAGATCCAGGACACACGCAAGGCGCTCGAGCAATCTGGTCTCGTGCGCGCGAAGAAGGTGGACGCAACACAGGAGAAGCAGGAGGCGCTCAAGAAGCTTGTCGGCAACCGCGGCGTGTCGGTGATCGGCAAGGACCCCACTGCCGCAGGTGCAGGTACCGGCAAGAAGGGCAAGGGCAAAGGCAAGGCCGTCAACGGCGCATCCGCAAAGGGCGCCGGCCCCACAGTTACAGGCAGCAAGTTCAAGCTCTGACCATGCCCCCTGCTTCATTTCCGAACTTTTTGTTTTTGCCGTTAATGCATCATTCGTAGCAGAACATTTCCCATACTCAGACAGCCACAGCATTCAATTCATCTTTGCATAGAAAGCCTCAAAATAAACAGTGTGCCGGTCAGTACTGTGTGATTTGGTCTGAGGCTTCGACAGCATCAGCGGTCAGAGCGGAACATATTAACTTGCATGAGGCCGATTTGGCTCATCTTTTTGACTTAACAACAATGCCTTTCGGTTTCCAGTATTTGAAAGCGCGCGCTCGTTGCAACGTGCAAAGTGCGTGTCGAAGGTTTTGTGTTGGTGTGGAGGCGCCATCCCGAACGCCTTTAAGGAGCATTGCCTGTGATAGTTGCGACGCCAAGAAGGGCCTTGTGATCTTTCCCTTCCACACGTAAAGGACCATCTGATACGGCACACCCTTGAGCTGTGCGGCGGAGGAGGTATCATGGTAGATGGTAAAAGCACAGCGCCATCCAGCCAGCCTCAGAGCAGGTCCGGCGAGGACGAGGACCGCGGCGCAAGCACCTCGACACCGGAAGCTGAATCCACCGCCACCTCGAACTCGGCAGCGGTATCGCGGCCCTTCTCTGCACGCCTGACATCGACAGCCTCCGTGATCGTATCTGGGACCGAAGCTGGCTCGAAGTCTCATCACTTTAAGCCGCGTGCAGGTCTCGCACCGAGATCTCTCACATCGTCGAGTGTCACGACGTCGACCACCTCGTCACTCATCAACGTTGGAGCCAGTACAAGTACCGCGGCAGACACCTTGGCGTCGCGTTCTCAGCCAGTCTCGGGCTCCAGCACGTCGTCAACCCGCTCGTCGACCCCGCTTCCGAACGCCGCGTTCTCACATTCGCCGCAGCCAGGCTCTTCCACAGTAGCGGAGTCATCCGAGGCAGACGTGTTTGCCAACTTTGGACGTCCACAGGACGGTGCACGCGAAGCGAACGGCCTAGACGGTAACGACAGTGATGCCGACGGCGATGAGGTTGAGACAGTCTCAGCTCTTGGAGGCAGCGTCCACGCACTCGACCTGCTCCACAAGGTCAATGATCGAGCTGCCGAGAGGGCTGCAACAATCGTTGCCTCTTCCAGCAATCCAAGTCTACGCACCCGCTTCTCACATCTGTCGATAAGCCGAGCAAGTAGCAGCCATCGCATTCCATCGGATAAGCAGTCGGAAGACGCGCGCTCGTTGCGTCCAGACCTGTTTGTGCCTCCTGAAGTGACGGAAGTACCGGCGCCGTTAGCTGCCAAGTCAAAGCATCCAGATACCCCAGCAATCGAGACCGAACTGCTCGACGAAGCTCTGAGTGAGCCGATTCAACCCCCGGAACAACTGACAGATGCACAGCCCGACTCCTTCCAGGATCGCAAATACTACATCCTCTCATCAGCGGGCAAGCCGATCTACAACTCGCACACCTCGCGCTCACGAGCCCGCAGTCAACGGCGGCGTCGAGATGCACAGGCCGTCAAATCGGGCGAGGAGAGCAAGAACAACGTTGACGCGCATAGCAAGCAAGGCTTGGCGCCAATCGACGGAGCAGGTCAAGACGACGAAGACGAAGAGGACGACGAAGACGAGAGCAGTACGACACAGGTCGGCGTGATGCAAGCGCTGATCTCGATCTTTGCCGACGAGGAATCCGACAAGCTGCGGTACATCCGCCAAGGTCGACTCATGATTGTCTTTTTGCTGCGCGCGCCGCTGTATCTTGTCTGCGTGTCGAACTGGGGCGAGGAGGCATCTACGCTGCGTCAGCAGCTCGAGTATCTGCACCTGCAGGTGATTAGTCTAGTATCAGGCAGCCAGCTCACCCGACTGTTCGCACGGATGCCCAACTTTGATCTGCGACGACTGCTTGAAGGAACAGAAGGTATCTTTGACCATCTCGTGAGCCAGCTAAATGCAAATCCCGACGAGCGCTTCCAAAGTCTGCAAAGTTCCGACTCGGACGCAAGCGCTGCTGCTTCGCGGACCGACTGGGCATCGACCCATCAATGGTGGCTGCAAGCACTGCAGCCCGTGCGCATCACGATCCCAAACTTGCGGGATCAGCTAACGACCGCACTGCAGCCGCCGGCGCAATCGAGCTCTACGTCGGCATCGGGAGTGAGCCGACCGAAAGATCTGCTCTACGTGATCCTGATCGCAAATGGTCGCATCGTGACGCTATTACGCCCGAAAAAGCATTCGGTTCATCCGATCGATCTTCTCATGCTCATCAATACTGTCATGGGAAGCCAGGCGATCAAGAGAGCAGGTGGCCAAGACGACGCAGAGATCTGGCTCCCTTTCAGCATGCCCAAGTTTGCACCCCAGGGATTCGTTCACGCCTATGTCAAGTTTTTCGACCCTGCTTCGTGGACCGGAATCGCCGAAGCGGCGGATCTGACTACAGACACTGGCGGCAAACCTGGCCCAGAGCTTGCGATCGTGGTCGTCACAGGTGACAAGGAAGCATTCCCACAGATCTCGACCTGGATCTCCTCTCTGATGCCTGACCCACCACCCGCCGGATCCCATGCGACACAGACGCCGACAGCATCCGCATCAGTATCAACCACAACATCAGCAATCAGCAAACTGGGCTTTTCGACATCTTCCAAACCCTCCTCGTCCGCAAGCAGTCCGTCGGGCTTCACAGCAACCCCCTTCCAGCTTCACTCGGTCGCACTCTACCGACATCTATGCGACCCGGTAGACATCGGCCATGACCACCACCAACACGATGGATCCTGGTCCTCCTACACCTGTGCCGAACTAGGTCTCGCTGGTCTACGTCACTTTGTATACCGCAGCAATTCGAGTATTCAACTCACATCGCCGGTGTTGCCCGAACCCTACTCTACCGGCAGTCAGGACCGAAAACGTCTCCTCACTCTCTATTCTCTCTTGCATCATTCGATTCACAATCCTGTTCCCCCTTCTTCGACTTCGACTTTGACTTCAACTTCGACTTCGAATTCGATGGGGAACTCGACCCCGACGTCAACCCAGACAGCAACGCAATCGGCAAACAACCACCCAACCTTCCCAGACACAAGACTCAAAATGCACCTGCTGAAAACAACCCACGAACAAGTCCTCGGCTGGATCACCCAACCCTTCGAACTATACCTCTGTCTCAACCCGCAGCTCTCCAAATCCTCCATTGTCGCAATCGCAAACACCCTCACAAAGTGGATCAAGAACAACGAAAAACAACTCTTCCTCGTAAACGCCGGCACTTTTTAATCCTTCTCCTTTCCCGGTTCCCCTGTCCTTCGTTCATGTAGTGTGATGGTCGCAGATCGTGGTGCTGCCAATACATGGATCGCGACATTCAATGTCACTTTCGTTTCCATTGGCGTGGCGTGAGATTGAAGAAATAGCCCATCCTGGCTGCCTGCGATCCCACTTATCGAGACAGCCGAACCCCGCTCGACATACAGCAGTGACTTCAGCAGACGTCCGCAAACCTCTGACAAAGAGGCCACTTCTTGTCCGACCAAAGCCGACGCTTTCACATCCCAGGTCAGAGTGACCCCACAACCCCCAACACCGTTGAAAAAGTAAGATTACCAAGCAATTTGCGTTCCAAGGAGCATCATCTCGGCGGGTTGGACTGTAACGAAGGCGAGCGAGGCTGTAGGTAGAAGCCGGGCGAGCTCGGGCTGATGCCGATGGAGAGGCCGTGTTCTAGGATTGTATTGTACAGGGAGGGGTGTCTGCGCTGGAGTTGGTGGTCGGGGACCTCTGGGGACGTGGGTCTAGCTTGACCTGGGGGTGGTGCGGATGCCTCGACATCCTCGGACCCGGACTCTGCCGGGGGGATGGAAGGCGAGAGCAGGTCATCACGTAGAGGAAAGTCGAGCGTGATGGTAGGCCGCCGCTGATGATGCGACTTGGATCTGGACCCAGCACTCGGCCGTCGTTTAGAGGGCGAGCCATCGCCCGGGGTCATTGTCGTTCCTGCTTCGCTCGAACTCGATGCTCGACGTTCGAGCGTAGGCGAGCCAACAAGGGGCAGTGCCAGAGTCGCCTCCTCTGGGCTGGCAAGCGGCGAAGGGTTGTGCTCCAAAAACGTCGACGAGTGCGGCGAAACAGCAGCAGGCGGAAGATGAGGACCGGTAATCCCGGCCCCATTTGCAACCAAAAGGCCTTCGTAGTCGTCTGCATCAGTCGGACTCTGCGTGTTATTCGCACCAAAGCCGGGGGTCATGAGCAGCGGCTGATGCTCGGCAGTCTCTCCGTGCATGCATGTATCGTCGCCGTGCCCGTGAAGGCTCACGACCCACACCCCGCTCAGCAGCACCGCAGTACCGAGCGCAACCAGCAAGATGTCGTACCAGGCCAGCGCGCCGATCTGATCAAAGTAGACGAGACCGAGTGCGATGCTGGAGGTATTGTAGAAGCAAAAGGCAAGTGGACACACCAGGGTCGGGTCGGCGAGCTTGAGCGCCTTGTTGAGATACCAGAGTTGAAGCAGAGCAGCTGCCAGAAGGACGCCGATCAGGAACCAGCTCTGCCAACGACCGAACTGGTTGTGACCTGCAAAACTGAGCATCAGTAGCTCCACGCCGGACTTGGCAAGGAGCAGACAGGCGCCAGAGAGCGTGCCACTGGCTCCACCGTAGGCCACCGCAAGCCCGAGCTTGGTCGCTCGCACGGTCTCTGCGTCCATCCTCTGTTCGTCCTCGCGAAGTTCGAGGCGGGGCACGTCGAGTGTGGGCTTCTTGCGTCGGTTGGCGGTAGCGATAGAGTTGCTGCGTCCCAAACTTCCGTAATTGCGCTTGGGCGTGCTAGCTGCGGGTGTCCCGTGGCCATTGAGTGGGCTCGAGGCGGAGGAGGGCGAGACCGGGCTTGCCGAGACGACGGTGCGTCCGAGTACGGTGGCAAGCTGCTGCGGGCTGAGATGCGAAGCGAGACGTGTATGTTCGTCCTCGCCAGTCAGCACGGGTGTGGCGATGCCTGAGCTGTTCTCGCTTACCTCTGCGACGGGTGCCAGCGTGGGTGCCGACCATCTGCGACGTAAACGGTTGCGCGACCCTGGCATGCGATGCTTGGGCTTTGATGGCCGGGCGTGGAAGCTCGGTTTCTGACTCGATGAGTGAAGCTGCCACTCAGTCAGGTGTGAGATGGCCAGCACACCGAGAAACAGAAAGGTGAAGATCGTAGCAAACGCCACAAAGGTCGGACGTGCGTAGAGGTCGAGGAGCTCATCGAGATTGTGGGGCGGCGAGGGCACGACGCCAAAGTAGCCGATCAGCACGGCGCCGGTCGCAATGAGCGCAGTGCCAATGACCATGTATCTCGACAGCAGGTCGTTGAGCAGGAAGCGTGCCAGTACTGCATTGTACAAGAGACTGACTGCGCCCAGAGGCGCCAGCATCACGATGGGCAAAGCTCCGATCTGGAACACAGTGCCACCAATATTGGCGACAAGGAAGATGAGGAAGCCAATAAGCCACAGCGGACGTCTCCATTCTGTTTTGCGGCGAGTTGTAGGCAAAGATTCATTCAGGAGATGCGACTTGCGCTGGATGGTCAGACCCAGACTCTGGATGAAGCTGGCCACCAGACCGAGGATGATGGCCGTAGCCACGGTGAACGGAGCGCCGGGTTCTTGCGCCATCCTGAACGGTCAGAATCGCCTTGAATCGAGTTGAGGCTGGCAGCGCTCTAATATCGTATATCGGTTGTGGAGGTAGCGGCTGCCGCGGACGGCGAACCAGGTCTGCCAAGCTAGTAGATGGTGTGCGACAGCATGACCGTGTGAGAGGCGTGGATTCAGTTCAACGAATCATCGGATGCAGCATCGTCCAGGCATATGCGAAGGTCGAGGGATTAGGTTGATCGTGGTAGTGCGTAATGAAGCCGAGCGGAAGCACGAAATGTGCTCACTAGCAAAAAAGCATCCAGCTACTGCACTGCAGCTGACCTGAGAGAGCAACAATATACGGTGCAGCAGAGTAGAGTACTGCAATGCCTCGTGGATGGTGTGTGTTGGTCCCGACGCCGAAATGCGCGGGGAGAACGGAGAGGCGATGCGTATGATGCGTGTGTGCTTTACAACCAAGGCGAACGCGCTGTGTTGCCTCGGCAGCTTCAACCACTGACGCAGGGATGGCCAACCCTTGTCCTGAGAGGTCGTTAGCCGAACGCTTCTTTCTTTGAAGAACATGCCAAGCCCAACTTGACCCTAAAAAAAGAGTGGAGATCCTGTCAGATCGTTCTTTTCCTGTAGAAACATCAAGTTCAGAACCAGCTTCACTCCAGACACAGGACACTTGATATGAAAAGACATGGTTTCAGACCAGCAGATGTATTCGTATTGCATTGTACAGACAAGCTTAATAGAACGTCGAGACGGAAAGATGCAAGATGTGCGATACTCAACGAACCCATTCCTCCACTGAAACAGAAAGATGGGCTGATACGAGACCGCGGATATGCCGTGTCGTTTGTCTTCCCCAGTTCCTTTGCAAAAAGGTTGGCATCAATGAAACCGAACATCTTTCATGTGATCCAAAGATCATTAAGAGCGGTCTCTGCCGGAAAGGGGTGCAGAATCTCAGGTCGAAGAGCGAACAAAGCAAACGTAGGAGCAGAGAGCAGGTAGCAGGTAGCAGGTAGCAGGGGGGATCGGTGTGACGGTTGGGAATCGGAACAGTTTGGTTACCTCGCATCGGCAAACATGCAGCACAGCTCGTATGGTCAGACAGAGTCGAGATGTGTGTTCGTCAACAAAAGTCGCATCGCATCTGTGCAACCGGAAACAGGTATAGAAGATAATCGGTGACAATGATGATGATGGTGTGAAAGGAAGTAGCAACCGTCTCGCTGCAGATTAAAATGGACCACCTTTTTTTTTTTCCTTGCCTCGCGCAACGCTCGAGAAATTCTCCAAACAACAGCCAATCACGCGTCGTGGTGAGTCTTGAGCAACCAGGTTGACTCAAATGCGGTAGAATCGGTCCGTAGACATCTCGATGGCTTCTGACCCTGTTCTCAGGCACTTGGGACACCAATTGAGCGTGAGTGAGACAGGGGATGCTGTGGCTGAATTACTGGGGTATGCAGATGAACAAACAAAGGCTATTGGAGACTGTATGGAAAGCGAGCAAGACAGGTGAGAGAAAGCTAGGCCAGGTGGAATCTCAGAAGCTCGCGAGCACCTTGGCCGCCCAAGGGTTGGCCTCGACGCGAGGTCGGAACTCTTCCACCGTCTTTTTGAGCTCCTCGAGCTGGGCATCGTGATCGTGACGAGCACGCTTCGAGCTTGGTTCCCCATCGGGCACGGCTGCAGATTTATTTCTGGATGTCAGCTCGGCCGATCGGCTGGCCCAGGTGCGCATAAACTCTTCGATCAGCGCCGCACCTTCTTTCGTCACCTCCTCCGGGAAGCTGTTGAGCAGCGACGGCTCCTCGTCCTCTTCGTAGTCTTCGAGCTCTTCGGCCTTGCGCTTGGCTAGTGCGATGACCGACGGGGGGAAGTTGGCCAATTCAGCGACATTGATACCCAGACTCTGGTCGCTGATACCCGGCTCGACCTTGTACAGCAGCGTAATGTCGCGGTCCTGCCGCGTGCCGCCCTCGCGCTGCTCCACATGTGCCACAACGTGGAGATTCTTAACATGTGCCTGCTGCGCCGCGAGGTTGGTCAGCTCATGGAAGTGAGTCGCAAACAGGCACTTGCATCGGATCGACGTGGTGATCCACTCGGAGATGGCCCACGCAAGTCCGAATCCGTCGTACGTCGAAGTGCCCCGTCCAAGCTCGTCGATGATGATCAGCGAGTCGCGCGTCGCCGTCTTGAGAATCGTGGCAGTCTCCAGCATCTCGGCCATGAAAGTAGAGACACCCTTCAGCTGGCTGTCTCCAGCACCGACACGGGCAAGAATGCAGTCAAAGACAGGCAACTTGGCCCCCTCGGCTGCAGGTACAAAGCAACCCACCTGCGCCATCAGCGCAATGATGCCCACCTGACGGATGTAGGTCGACTTGCCGCCCATGTTGGGACCTGTGATGACGAGGAACTCGGACTCGCCTCGAACCATCTGCGTATCGTTGGGAATGAAGTTGACGTCTTCCATCACCTCGAGACACGGATGACGCGCTTCTTGAAGCGACAGGTCTGCGTCCTTGCCTTTGTCCAGCACCTCGGGCTTCACGTATGGCACCGGCGCGTTCTCCGAGACATGCGCCATGCTGACGATGACATCGAGATGGGCCAACACTACGTTGAGTTTTTCGAGCGGAGGACAGTAGGAAGAAGCGATGGTGATGACCTCCTTAACCAGCCCGCTCTGCGATCGATTGTAGCGGTCCGTAAGGTCCTTGCAGTCGCTGCTGAGGTCACGCAGGGCCTCGTTGGTGAAGTAAAGGCCGCCCTTGACCGTCGCAATGTCATGGTAACCCTTCTTGTTGCGCACCAGACTCGCATCCGTTCGCGTCACGCGGAAGCAGTAACCGTAGATGTGGTGATTCTCGAGATGCAGCTTCTTCTCGATATCCATGCGGAGCTCCTTGCCCGCCAGACGATGCTGCTCATCAAGCTTGTCGCGGACGTCGTCGAGCGCCTCCTTGATCTGTCGCAGGTTCTCGTCAAAGTCGGGCTTGATCACAAAGTTGTGGTTGGCCAGCTCGTTGAGGTCCAGTGTTTCTTCGACCAGGTCGACGAACTTGGAAAGCGCCTCGATGTGGGAGCGAAGTGGCTCGACGTACGCCTTGTCCACAAGCAGGCGCTGCTCGTCAGAGGACGTGTCGATGTTGACTAGCGTCTCTTCGAGTCCCGGCAGCCGCAGCACAGCCTGGTAGACACGCACGACGTCCTCCAGCGTCGCCACCCCCTTCTGGAATCGCTTGCTTATCCGGTGCATGTCGGGCATGAGCTTGAGGAAGTCGTTCTGCACCATCTGGCGTGTTGCATTGTCGCGGAAAAACACTTCCACAAGATCCTGGCGCTCCTTGATGGCATGTACGTTGACTAGCGGCTGCTTGAGCCATTGAGCCAGAAGCCGTTGACCCTGACCCGTACGGCAGCGATTGAGCAGACCGTAGACGCTGGTGTTTTTGTTCGAGCCCGTCTGACCGGGTTCCGGGAACAAATTCAGGGCTCGCAGGGCAGAGCTGTCGAGGCGAAGATATTGCGAGAGATCATGAGTGCGGATCGAAAACTGGCCAAAGTTGGACTCGTCCATGAGCAGGGAGAGGTAGGCGATCAGAGCGGCCACCGAGCCCATGGCCACCTTGAGATCAAGCTCGGGGATGGAGATACCGGCAAACTCTTCCTTGAGCAAACGTCGAAGGTCTTGCTCAATGCTTTTGGGCGCGAACTCGGCGCGTTTGCTCGGAAACATGACGGCACCGCAACGATCGACGACCGCACTCAGCTTGGACAGGTCGACGTCGGAGCCGGAGTCGTCGCGCGGCAAGATGCATTCTTTGACGCCAAGCTGGATGATGAGCGACTCTGTGTTGCTGAAGAGGTCGTTCTCGGCATACTCGGCCACGCAGAGCTCACGGTTGGTGGCATCGGCAAAGGCGGCACCCACGACCTTGACGCCGTCGCGGGTTGTGAGCCGCAACGCCATGACGATGGGCGAGCTGACGATATCGGTATTGACAAAGAGCATGTCTTCGAGCTGCTGCAGATTGCCGGGCGAGGCCTCCTTGGCAATGCTCCACTGGTTGTTTCGTTTTCCGCCGGCATTGCTCCAGATCTCGACCCGCATCTGACGGGTAGTAAGCGCATCCCGCAAGAAGTTCTTGGCCGCTGCAACACTGAGAGTCACAGAAGGCAGACCGCGCTTATCCTTGCCAGCCGCACCGAGATACTTGAGCGCGGAGTGTGTCTTGAACACTGTATCGGCAATGAGGATCGCGTCTGGGCCGTGTGCAGAGTAGAACTCGTTTCGATCGAAAAGACGAACCGTGCCGGGATACGGCTGCGGCATCGACTTGAAGAACTGGCAGAAGGAGCTTTCGGCAACATTGTCGAGTCCAAGGTCTGGCTTTTCGGAGCTCGAGGGCCCGTCGTACATGAGACCAGACATGGTTCAAGATCAAGTCCGCTATCTTGCAGCGCCCGTTGCTCCCAATTCACGTCTCGTAAAGCTCGGTCTTCTCTAAATTTCTTAGCGAAGGAACTCTTGACGGGTCTGTGGTGGAGTAGGATGTTGCTGGGAACGACGCTTGAGTCAAAAGCGTAGTGTATGTGCGACAGGGTGAGGAGAGAAGCGGAATCAGCTGCAAGTTCACGTTGGCTTAGCCGCCATTGGACTGAAGGATGGCGAGTTGGTCTGTTGCGAAGATCAGCTCTGCAGAGCTGGTGAAATGGCAGGGTCAGTGGTCTCGTTTTACGCGTCGCGCGTGCGTGTTTCTCTTTCGCTGCAAGGGCCCTGTGCCTGGGTGGTAAATTCGAGTGGAGGAACAAAGCCTAAAAAGTACAGTGACAAAGGGCCGAGAAGCGCGGCTGAAAACGCGGGGATCAGATCGGCCGATGCGATTTCAGCAGTTCCACTCGATAATCATTCGGCCAACCCGGGTAACTTGCTCGATCGTGAACACGAACCGCCTTTTGAACGAGTCACTGTCACACCAGTTCCCACCACTACTATCACGCACGACGTGGGCTCAATCACCATGTCACAGCCTTTGTATGCAGTGGCAGACTTTTGCCTGATCCCGATGGGTACGCCAACAACCTCAGTCGGAGAGTACATCACCGAATGTCAACGGGTGCTCGAAAGCATGAAGGACGAGGGCATCCGATACGAAGTACAGTGAGTACTACCACAGAGCTTGCGGACCGCACCCTCAATCGTGGACATCAATCGCTCATTCCAAATTTCCTTATGCTGCTACGGCTGCAGTGGATATGGCACGAACCTCGAGGGACCATTCCCCACGGTGAGCAAGGCAATCGAGCGGTGTCACGAGGCAGTCCACAAGATGGGCGCGCAGCGCATTGCTACCGACATTCGCATCGGAACAAGGACCGACAAGCCCCCGCCCTCGCAGGAACAGACGGAGAACGAGCGCAAGAAGCAGAGCGTACTCCAGCGACTGCAGCAAAGTCCTCAATAGATTCCGAAGCTTGACAAATCGGGCCACTGGCTCCATCTGTGAGCAACAGCAACAGTACGGTCTAAAGCAGCTTGTAATCAATTCGTCCCAGCTGAGATGGGTGTAACGCCAGACTGATCCATAAGGCGCCGAGATTGACGCGGACTTTCGGCCGAATTCGTCGCAGATACCCTCCATACCCTTACGGAGCACAGCAGCGAGAGGTTGTGCCTGCATCCTGCACCGTTCCTCGCCGATGCGCCTGCCTCGAACGTCAATGGAGGACACGTTGACCTTGAGGCATCTCGCTTACAAGTTCAGACAATCAAAGGGTAGATTCGGCGCTGTGTGGTGTGCCATGTAAAGGATATAGCAGAGCAGGACGGGGCGAAGGGCAGCCAAGAACCATGACTGCGAGGTTGGACATGAACGGAAGCTCGGGATGTCGCTTACTGTTGGCAATCTACATAGACAGAAGCCTTGGCGCTTCAGACACGGGCGAGAATGCAAGAAAATCAGCGCTGATGCGACGGCAGCATCAACGAGCTTGTCTGATACTGTTTCGCGTGTCTACCGTCCCGGTTTTCTTTCTCTCTGTGACGACTCTGGTCGAGGTGAGGAAAAACGTGGACGCCTTGCATTCTTTTTTTTTTCGGGATATTCTCCAGTAGCTAAGAAAGAAAGAAGGGGTCCTTGCCTGCTGCTGTGCTGGGAGAAACGCGGTAGACAAGTTAAGGGTTGATTCGGATGGGTGTCTTGCGCGCCCGCAGGTTGGATGGCAAATTCAGAGTCCGAAGCCGTCGCTCCGTCTTTCCCTCTGTTTCAGCTCCGCGAACAAGCGTCGGTTTGACACTTGGTTCCGCTTTGACAGTTTATTGTCAAAGGAAGGTAAAGAGCAGGCGCTGATCTGTGGCGCTGCTTGTACCACACACAGTAGCACCACCTATCCGATGACCTCGATGCAAGTCACACACATCATAATCATTTTAGCAATGGGATCTTCAAGCGGATGTGCAATTCAACAACATGAGCGAGGCAAGACGAAGGCTCGATCATAGAGCCACTTTGTGTGACAGTGGTGGTCAGCTCGGTGATTGAAGCAAAGGCAAAGATGCAGGAAGCGGCTCGCTTAGGCCGGCGGGGATGCAGCCTATCTCCCCACGTTCCGTTTATCGTGCTCTGCGTGCGTGACAATGCCCGCTCAACCCCTCCGTGTCTTTTGATTCGGCGAGCTCCGAGCCGTTGTCGGCCGCAGCGAGCGGCCTTTCTTCCTGTCAATGCCCCTCTTGCGCTCAACCCCGGTAGGCGTGATCTTAGTCTCATCACTGCTGACCTTGATTGACCTCAAGGATACTCTGGCTTGCTGAAAAGGCAGCTGACTACATGGAATCAGAGCCGTATTTCTTTGAATCTGGAACACCGCGAACAGCTTCGATGATATGCCAAAAGCGTTGTCCTGCACGAAGAGCAAAGCGTGAACTGCATCAACGCCAGCCAGAAGAAAATCAAATCGAAAGACCCTCGCTTCTTCGATCCAACTTTAGAATTCGCTCACCCTCTCCGTTGCTGTAAGCGAGACCCTGATGTTGTCGAGCTCGGCAGAACGTCATCCGAAAAGGAAGACAGCATCCCTCTTCACGCCCGACCTACTTGACCTCGTCTATGCAACCCGCTTAGGAACGTGCACTTTCGTGCTTCTTCTTGCTCCAAATTTTGGCCTGGTACAGCAGCTCTTGCTCTGTTCTGTAGTCTCGAGTTCTGCCTCTCCTTCCAGACCAATGTGAGAAACTCTGCTAGCAGGAAGCCCTTCTGCGATCATGAACGCCACAGAGTGATGAAAGCGTCATGAAAGCGGAAGAGGACTGCTAGTGTCATATAAGAAGACTGCCTCAGGGGCTTGATACCCAAATCCAGACCTTTTCGAAAACACACGCTCGTACCTTCCAAACGCCTTCAATCCTCCCCCCACAAACTCCGTGGTGGTCATCATGAAGTTCACTGCCCTCACTCTTGCCGTGTTGGCGACCGCTGGCTCCGCGGCTGCCGACAAGCTGTCCAACGATCTGTCCAACATCAGCAACGCCTACAAGACCAAGGGCCAGGACATTGCCGCGTGTGCCAAGGCCAGCTCTCAGTTCTCGTGCAACTCGCGAACTCCTATTCCCTACGATTCCGCCGCCACCTGTTGCTACAATGGTGCGCTGGTCGAGGGCGGAAAGGAGTCCGGACTGATCCTTGCGACACAATTCTGGACCAC
Organism: Testicularia cyperi; assembly: GCA_003144125.1. Classification (NCBI taxonomy): domain Eukaryota; kingdom Fungi; phylum Basidiomycota; class Ustilaginomycetes; order Ustilaginales; family Anthracoideaceae; genus Testicularia; species Testicularia cyperi. The sequence continues at coordinate 3,855,597 of KZ819188.1, forward strand.
CAACGCGCCCAACAAGGTGGACAATGGACCGGCTGATTCGACCACCATCCACGGCCTGTGGCCCGACTACTGTGACGGCACCTACCCGCAGTTCTGTACCGCGCAGACCGACATCCCCGAGTACACTGGCGAGCAGATTGAAGCAGTGATGCAGAAATACGACCCTGCCCTCTTCGCCTACTACCAGAAATACTTCAAAGACCTCGATGGAGACTCCACCGACTTCCTCGCCCACGAATACAACAAACACGGAACCTGCTACACCACCATGCGCACCTCTTGCCAGCCTTCCCTCCCTTGGATCACCCAGGCTGACTTTGCCGTCCTCAACTACTTCCGCCAAATCGCACACAAGTTCCAGGAACGAAACACCTACGCCATCCTCGAAAACGCCGGCATCGTCCCCTCCTCCGACAAGACCTACAGCCTTGTAGACATCCAGACCGCCCTCAAGAACGCACATGGCGCAACTCCGTTTGTTGGATGCTCCAGATCCACCGGCGAGATCAACGAGTTCTGGTACTTTTACAACGTTGCCGGCAGCGTCAACTTTGGCCGATACAGGCCTGTTGAGTCCACCACCAAATCCACCTGCAAGGACACCGTCAAGTACCTCCCCAAGCCCTAGGACCCCTCTTATCACGAGTAGCGTCCTAACCCTCTCTCTCTCGCGAAGATCATGCTTGTTCGGTCCTCTCCTTGTTGAGTCCTCTCTCGTTCTCTACATACTTTTAGTCTCTCTGCAATGGATGTGTCGCTGTCACGCTTCTACCGTCAGGTCTGCCTCCCATGAGTCTGGAAGAGAAATCATAGAATTGAAGCTGATTTATGTCATGCGGCATTAGCAGTCCTTCGGGATGACCGCCGCGTTGAAGCAGCAGCAGGCTTTGCTGTCGGTTTGGAAGCTGTATCCGCTCTTGCTCTTTTCTTTGCCGGGCCGGACGGAACGGGGGTCTCTTTGGTCGGTTCCTCCTTCTTGACTGGGGCTTTCTTGGACGGCTTTGCATCGGTAGGAGGCGAGTCTGATTGCGTACCCGTTGGCTGTTGCGGTTTTGCTTTGCCTCCTGGATTCCACTTGCCAGGCCACATCTCCCAGCCGCCTTGTCTCGAAAGCTGCACGATGGCGTCGTAAGCCCTCGTCGAGACGGGCTGTACACTCAACCTCCCTCGGTTGAGAAGCGCCATTTCCGCTATCGCCCCCAGATCCTCGGAGGAAAGATAGTCGACCTGTTTTCTTTGCTCCTTTTCCAGCGAACCATCTTGACTCTTTCCTGCAAGCTTTTGCAACAAGCCTAGTGGAACGAGTCGTGGCAGTTTTTCGATGAACTCCACATCGACGAGCCACCACTTGGGATTTGCCTTGTCGCTCTTCGGATCGAAGTAGGGATGTGCGGAATCGAAAGCGGACGGATCAGGATAGCTCTCCGCAGAGCAGATCTTGGCAAGACCCGCAACTCCTGGAATCTTGGTGTTGGAATGGTAAAACAGAACCCGGTCTCCCAGGCGCATCTTTTCTTTCATGATCGTCTTGGCTTCCGGATTCCTAACCCCGTCCCAGGGCGTCACTTTACACGCTGCAAAGTGGTCCACGGAGAACGCAACATCTTTACCTTTCTCCATCCGACTGTCCGGTTCTGCCTTCATCAACCAGCACGATAACCTGTCTTGCTCGTCCTCCGAGACTGCCTTGCCAGTCTCTTTCTTTTTCGTCGGATTGGACTCGGTCACTGTTGTTGTTGCTGCCGAGCTTGTCGACTTGCGCTTCACTGCCGGCATGGTGACAAAGTCGTCAGATACGAGCCAGGTGCACCTCGCTTGCGCTTGCGGCAGGCTGCCTCGTCGCAAAACTAAGCGCAACAATATGATACAGTATAATGTCCGAGCTGGATCGCGAGACTCCAGACCAGGCTCTTACGCCAGTGCGACGCTGTGACTGGAAGTGAAAAGAGACGTTTGGTAAAGTGGTCGGATGGGCGCCGAAGCTTTCCGTAGCACCTTGCTTGCGAGTATGTCGGTGTGAAAGCGAGAGATAGGTGGGGCGTAGAACAATCGATGAGTGATAAGAGACGCCAAGCGTGATTCAATATATGGCTTTGCATCGTGAGCGAGTCTGTGCGCGTCTGTCTGGTTCACATGGCGTTCTTCTTTCCTGCTGTGCCGTTGCGGTGCTGTGATGTGATGCGAGCAATGGAGAAAAAGAAGGCAAATCCCCGGAAAAGTGACACACAGACACAGAAATTAAACAAGTCGCCGTGCAGCCCTCCACACAGATACAGTAGACGACTTGCGCTCTAAATTCTGTGATGGTGAATCACTACAGTACTAGAATTCGTCTTGATAGATAGAGAACTCAAGGTGAACAAAACAGGCGGCAATTGCATCGACCGACTACCATTTTCATCTTTCCTCGGACTCGGTATCAACAAGGCTCGGTGGCAAGCATGGCGACGTACAGACAGGCGTTCGGAGCGTTTTACGGGCGAAACTTTGAGAGGAGGCCATGGGTGACGCTAGCAGTCACCAATGGAATCTTGGGTGTGATTGCCGACGGCGCCGCACAGACACTGGAACGAATCTCGCACCGTCAAAACCTGGCCTTGCAAGTATCCCAGGCACAGGTCGACGTCGGTCCATCCGAGCCAACCGAGAAAGCCTCTACCTCGACGCAATTGGGGTCGGAGACCCAGGTGAAGGAATGGGATTGGGCAAGGTCGGGCAGATTCCTCGTCTTCAACGTCGGGATGGCCCCGTTGCTGGCAGAGTGGAACCGATTCCTCGAGTTCAGGTTCCCTCTTAGATCCGCTTCGGTAGCAGGCGCAGCATCGGCAGCGGCTTCAGCCGCAACCACGGCAGGCAAAGTCAGCCTACGAGCCCTCGGAAAACGTGTTGCTATGGATCAGATCGTCTTGTAAGTAACCCCCTTTTTCCTTCTTCACATTGGGAAACGCCTGGAAAAATGCTCGTTCCACCGCTGACTCTGTTCTCTCTCAAACACTCAACTTTTTTTTGCTTCACCCTCGGGGATATGCTAGCGCACCATTCGGCCTGGCACTATTCACAGGCGTAATGGGCGCCCTGGAACGACAGAGCGTCCAAGGCGTCCAAGACAAGTTTGGCGAAATGTACATCCCAGCCCTGTTGGCAAACTGGCAAATCTGGCCCCTCGTTCAACTCGTAAACTTCCGATACATGCCACTCAAGTAAGTCCCTTGCTCAATCCACCCTGAAACTTGTCTTTTCTGTAGATCCGTTCCCCGTGTAAGAGGGAATAGGCGACTGACACAATCTGGGACCATGTTTGTTTCGTCACGGCCGTCTCTCGGAAATCACAGGTATCGTGTGCCATTTGTCTCGACAGTCGGCATTCTCTGGAACATCGGTCTCTCACTCTTGTCGCAGAGCACACGCATGAGAGCGGCTGCCTCACTATCCGACTCCGAGTCCATGAAACTCACGGCACCAACAACTTCCTCCTAGACACTCCTAGATCTTTCAAAGAGAAAATGCAATCCAGTCCCTCAGTAGTACTTCTGTAGTCCAGATACAATTTGGCATTTCGTATCTGTGCAGGTGCGTTGGCCATGGGGAAGAAATAAAATAATATTGCCACGAGATGAGACAAGGTAGAATTTGGGACGGGGGTTAGGAATGCAGATGCAGAAACAACGTCGTATTGTGGGAAATCTAGAGCTACAGGATGGCTACTGCATTGTTTCTGGTTCGTTGGTGATAGACGAAGGGGGGATGGCTGGTTCGTCTTCCTCCATGGCAGTCGCGGAGATGAGGGCGGCTTCGGAGCCACGTCTTGCAGGGCCCGATGGGAAGCCGGGTGCATCCTGTGCGATCTGTGCTGGTGGTTCTGCGAAGCCGACAGAGCTTCCACCGCGACTCATACGTCTGGATTCGATACCGCTACCCAATTCAAAGCCCTGTACACTCGGAGGCGCACGGACACTGCCGAGAGTCTCTGTGCTGTCAACGCTTCCCCGTCTCGAAGGGCTGGCAACAGCGTCCGGGATTTCACTACCAGACAGACTCTGGGGTGGAGAGCTAGTGCCGACAGTCGCAGCTGTGCTTCCAGCGCGGCTTATGTCGTCAAAAGTTCCACTGCCCGATCCGCCCAACCGGGCAGACAAGCCAGGTGCAAATGCCAACGGCGTTGATCCGCGAGCTGGAAGCATAAAAGACGGAAGCGTGGTTCCTCCTACACCTGCTTCGCCACCGAGCAGCTCTCGCTCCCGCATACGTTGTCGTTCGATGTATGCTGCTCGCAACGCCACTTCTTGGTCATCAGTCGTGCCGATACTGTCAGCACCCCCTCCCGTGCCCGAGGAAGACACGCTGCCAGCCTCAGAAGGTGCGACGCTGGCCACGGTGCGACTCAGCATACTGGGTCCCGGACCAAGACGAGCTCCACTCTGATACGTGTCCGACGCGCCATAGCCGACCGAGAGCGGAGGTGAGGACCCACGCGCCGAAGCCGAGTAGCTTGACCCAGCCGTGGCCGATGCGCTACCAGTTGCTACAGCATAGCGTTCGCCGCCTCCGCCGCTCCTGGACGATGCTGGAGGTTCTACAAAGGGACTGGCCGGCTCCGAGACTTCGAGCATGCTGGGCTTGGGCGAAGCAGGCGGTTGTACCGCGACCGAAAACACGGAAGCCTCGCCGGGGCTGTGAGGGCGGAAAGCCGGGGTGCGTGGATCGAGCTCGGGCGGAACGCCAGGCACTGGTGCGCCACCCTCGCCAAAAGCGCCGACGCTCGTGTGACCAGTCTCGAGGCTCTGTGCGCCCTCGTCAGCGTCCGACGAGGTTTGCATGTCGGTGTCGATGCCCCGTGCGTCGATAAGCTGGCCAGGCAGACGAATACCCGGTGCGAGCTGGTCGGCGTTGGGGATGCGCTCGAGATTGTCGGCGGTAAGTGCACGTCCACGACGGTACTCGGCCACGGCGTCGTAAGGTTCCTGGTTGTCCTGTGCAGATGTCGCGGCAGCAATGTGGGCAAAGCCGGTACCGCCGCGGCCACCGCCGTTGCCGTTGCCATTCTGGGCCGGTAAGCCATGCATGTTGTCCGACTGCGAGGGACGCTTCTGAAGATGCGAGGTCTTGTTGTATTTGCGAGCTGAGGAGTCGTCCCGCAGCGACTCGTCGACCCCCATCTCGGTGTCGACCTGGGCTTCTTTTCCGACTGCCGACATTGCTGTGGAGACGTTTCGTCGAGGCGTACGATTGAGAGGGCGCTAGTGCTGATGTCGAGCCGAGATAACGAAGAATAGATCTGTATCAATGGGTACCAGACCTGATCTGGGGCACGTGAACGCTCAAAACTATTTCTTCAAATGGCCAAATTGCGATGCCAAGACGTGCGAGCGTGATGGACCGAGATTGAGGCAGAGTGCTTTTTTTTTTTCAAGAAGCAGTGTCTTTTGGAATGTTGTCGTGCCATGAGGCGCAGGAGAACGATGGAGGAGGTGGTGGTGAGATGATATGAACGGGAGATAAGTGTCTGGTGCAGTACTGTAGCTAGCGATGCCACGAGAGGCAGGTGCAGAATGGTGCGGAATCCAATAAGTAATTAATGTCTCCGATGACCCTGAACAAGACTCACGAAGAGAGCAATACAGCTAGTATTGCTGGTGACCGGCCCAGCTACAGTCACCGTAGCCAGTGCAGAGTACTGTAGCTACACTCGCCCGCGACCTGCGAAAGACGGGCGCGATCCAAGCGATGTGTACTGTAATTTGTGTGCGTGCGTGGATGTGGGTGTGGCTGGTGGGGCCCATACAGAGTAGCCCATACTCTGGATCCGAGCGAGCCTAAAAATACGAGACGCAGATGCACGAGCATCACTCTACTCACGCGCCGCGGGGCCCGAAGGAAAGAAAGTGCGATGACTGGTCTCATGCCTGCCGGCCTGGCTGCTTGCATGCCTAACGGCTCTGCTCCTTATGCCATTGGCGTGTGCGCATGGACGATGCTTTCGCTCACTCTTTACTCTCACTAGTCTCTCTCTACTAGTGTACTGTATCCCTATCGCGGTGACTGTGAGTGAGGCCTGGACAAGAAGCGCGTGAGCGGGGCTTCGGGCTTTCCGCGGTGCTACGCCCTCGCCCCTGCCCTGCCCTGTCGTATTGCTCATCAACAATACGAGGCCTAACACCCGTCTCACAGGGTTACAGTACTGTAGTATGTGTTCGCGTTGCAGCGACCAACGTCACTGTGCTCCTCGACCCAAGTCCTTGCCCCAGATCGGGCTTTGTCACTGTCACTTGCGCGGTTTCCTTTCGTATCCGCCCTCCTCAACAGGATGTAGAGACAATGATGGTCATGCTGTAGTCCTGCATATATATCGGCACAAAGCTGACTTATCGGCATCGATGGAGAGAGCCGCTTGAACCAAACGTGGTGGAGAAGACCCGAATAGAGAGAGTCAGTCGGTTGGCCCGAGTCCCGAAATCTAAAATTTTGAGAAGCTGTTATCCCGAGCTCATTCTTCTCGAGTGCGAACAGACCAAGGGCGCTATCACTGCTACCACACATTATTGCTTGTACGCATCCACAGCATCTCGACGGCACTCTCACCTCCGTTCAGAGGTCTTGCCAAGAGCCAGTGAATCACTAACGTAACAATGCCCATCGAAGCAAAGAGAAAGGCTGAGAACGAGGATCCCAATCCGGACGGATCCGACTACGACAGCGATGGATCGGAGGAGCCCGACTTTATCAACGTCGACTTCGACTTCCGCGCACCCCAAGAGATCGATTTCCAGGCACTCAAGCGATTGTTGCAGCAGCTCTTCTACACGCACGCGACCAAGCTCGATCTGTCGGCACTTGCCGATCATGTTGTCAAGATGTCCACTTCTGAAGGTGTGGGTACCGCGATCAAGATCGAGGGAGATGAGGACCAGGATCCGTACGCGTTCGTGTCGGCCATCGAGCTGTCAAGTCAGAAACAGCAGGGGTCGGAAGCAGCCAACAGTCTCACGAAGTACTTGCTCGAGGTGCTCTCCAAGCCTTCCAACAAGGCGTTCCACGATCTGGTCAAGAGTGCCTCGTCCAGCACATCGACAAATGCACCCGTGACCGTCGTCTTGCACGAACGTATGGTCAACATGCCACCACAGGTTGCCCCGCCTCTGTACAAGATGCTTGTTGAGGAGTTGCAGGCGGCTCGGGCGGCCAAGACTTCTGCTGATGCGGGGTCTTCGTCGTCACACTATCTCTTTTTTTCGCGGGTGTTTTCGGCGGATGCGTTCTCCGATGATGAGGCAATGGACGAGGATGACGACGACGAACCCTCCGGGCTAGCTGGCGCACGCAAGCGTCGAGCAAAACTTGCAAAACGAGAAGCCAAAAAAGCAGGCGCCAAGAAAGACGCACCCAAAACAAGAGCCATTGCAGACGGAATGGGCATCGGAACAGAGTCCGCGGCCGACGAGGAACTCGGCCTCTTCCACCCCGAAGACATCGCTATCTCCAAACACGCAAGCCACCAGCTCACTTTCCGTTTCCCGCCCCCGCCAGACGCAGCTGACAGCTTCGAAGCCCCACTCTTTGGTCGTCTTGTTGCTGTGCCGGCTGACAAGCTCGACTCGCTTCTTCAGCAGATCGAGTCGGATCTTTCGTTCCCTACCACCGCTCAGTGACCTGTAGATATCCATTGCAAGTCTGACAAGCCTGTATTCATTCTCACTTCTTCCGCGGTTTGTTCAGCACGCATTCAAGCACCCATAATGTTCACCATACCCCTGGTCAAGGTCTGCTTTCGTGACACCGTGAGCCTCCCAATGATGGAATCGCAGTACCCTGCGATCCCAACCACGCTTGGACAGGCCGAGTCAATCTGCTCTAAACCATGATTATGATTTCACTGTAGTAACCTCCCGATGCGAGCAACAAAAGTTGGCGAGGTACGAGTGCTTTTGAAAGTAATACAGAGGCAAGATCCAAAAAATTGGGGGAGATCAAGCCGCGGATATCGACCGTATGGAGAAAAAACGACGATTCATATGCAGGGTAGAAGGAACTGGTCGATAGGCCGAGTGTGACGATAGATCAAGACAGTCTCGGGGAAACCCGCGAGTGTATGACTTGATCAAGTAGTGCAGAGGTTGCAATGTCGGTGCATGCGTGAAAGGTGTGCGATGCGAAGAGAGTGGCGTATGTCGAGGGACGGATGAGAGGCACGGGTCGAATGCAAGGGAAACAAGATGATTTACTTGCGGCCCTTGGTGACCTTGCCGACCTCGACGACGTTGAGACCGGGGTTGAAGGACTGCTTGAGCTTCTCGGCACGAGCCTGGTCCTCAACAACAACGGTGTAGAGGTGACGCGAGCATCGGACCTTGAACTTGGTGACGAGCTTGCCGTTCTTGGTCACCTTCTTGATTCGGACAGCAGAGGCGTCCTTGCGCGCGGTCAGCGGGATGAATCGCTTAATGTCAACAATCTGCTTCGGCTGTTGGATTGGATCAGGTCGTTGTTTGTGTGACATGCAAGAGCAGCGTGGTGGATTGCAAAACAGTCAGTACGTGGATTCCACTGTCGTGATCGAAACTTGTACGGTAGAGAGCAACGGAGCAGCAGCTTTCCTAACAGCAGACATGGCAAACGTCGGTATGTCCGTTTTGCTCGCACCATGGTTATCCCAACGGCTCGTCGAAGCACGTTGGTATCCGGCGCAGTCAAGCGTAACTGAATGAACATGGTGGCGAACGAAATTCCGTCCGAGCAGGACCCATCAATGCTGGCATTGAACACGAAGCTTGTTGATGCTATCCTACACTTCGGGTATCTTTTTCCACCATCAATAGATCGATGCTGTCAACCTTTCCCATGTAAATGCTGCTACTGCTGGTCCAACGTGTACCGTTCCAACATGCTGCTGTCTCCGTTGTTCGATCCGTATTTGTACAGTGATGCTTACCATCTTGACGAGGATATATGTGATGTATGGTGAGGGGTTCCTGTAGAAGCAAGGGAAGGGTCCGATGGCGACGACGACTCTGGTGCACCTCTTCGCCCGCAGCCTCGGATGCCGGGCCTTCTGAGCGACTCGACTCGACTTGGCTCCAGACTCGAATGCAACTAACTGTCTCAAGGTACTACAGTACAGGTACTGTGTGGGTGCACCGCCCTTCAAGCGACGCTGCGAGACGGAGGAGAGAGATTGCGCTTGTTCGTTGCGTATCTAACAGCATTAATTTCGATAGTCGGATGGAAGAAATTGGCAGGGCTATCAAAGCTCGGCCGAGCTCCGCTGTACACCCACGCTTTGCACGTGACTGAAATACAAACCCGCCAACTTCAATTCCTCAGACTATGTAACCGATTTCAAACTCTGGTCGAGAATTAGGTGAGGCCCTCCGCGACCCGCTGAGCAAGGCTGGCCAGGCAGAAAGCTTGGCCAGTCGATTAGCGATCTGCCAGAGATGAGGAAGGCCGTAGGCCCGGCTTGGCTTGGCTGAGTAGACAGAGCTCGGGACCGCATTGCACCCCAAGTGCGAGACAGCCAAGGCGAGCCGCTTTGGTGTTGCCTGCAGCGTAGAGGCGGACGTTAGTTAGGCTAACAGGTCTCGTTGAATTCGAGGTTTGAGAGCCAAGCCAGGCCAGTCCCAGCAGCAGTGGCAGTAGCCAGCCGTAGCAGTGGCAGCGGCGGTGAGTCGTGGCAGGCGGAAACCTCGAATGCCAGTCAACAGCGCCGGTGCGAGCAAGGATCGCCTACACGATCTCGAACCTCACCTTCTCATCGTCGTCTCCCACCACCCACACATACATCAAGGTAAGCATATCACAACATCAAACGGCGCACCTCCGCTCCTACGAACCTACAGCACAAGAGGCTAGATTCAAAGAGGGAACATCCGCCTGTTCTGGTCCGACGGTTTATCGTATCATTAGTGTAGAATTCTGACTCAAGTCCTGTTCCTTTCCTCTGCTGCTCCTCGCAATCACTGCTGGTGTCTTCGAAATTCTTACGTCTCGCCTCGCCCCGCTCGCTCTCATCTACATCGTGAATTTGCTCAACTACGAACGCCATCCTCTCGACTTGCATCGAATTTATCGACAACTCGTTTGACTTCCGACCACACCTTGATCTATCACGTAATTCGACTTTGCTTCGCCTTCTGCTTCCTTCCTTGCACACCAACACCCACACTCGACCTTTACCGTCGCATCATATTACACCCGCCGCTCTCGACCCTCGACGGTGATCCATTCATTCGACACGCACTGCACAGATGGCTCCTCCTAAGGTTCGCGCTCCTGCCGCCGAGGTTTCGCTCGGCCCCAACGTCGGCGAGGGTGAGCTCGTCTTTGGCGTTGCTCACATCTTCGCCTCGTTCAACGACACCTTCGTCCACGTTACCGACATGTCGGGCAAGGAAACCGTCACCCGTGTTACCGGTGGTATGAAGGTCAAGGCTGACCGTGACGAGTCGTCGCCCTACGCTGCCATGCTTGCCGCTCAGGACTGCGCCGTCCGATGCAAGGAGGTCGGCATCACTGCCCTTCACATCAAGCTCCGTGCCACTGGTGGTACCGGCACCAAGACCCCCGGTCCTGGTGCCCAGGCCGCTCTCCGTGCCCTTGCCCGTGCCGGCATGCGAATCGGCCGAATTGAGGACGTCACCCCCGTCCCCACCGACTCTACCCGAAGAAAGGGTGGTCGTCGTGGTCGTCGTCTCTGATTTGTTTTCTGCAACCTGCAACTTCATACTTGGCTTCCCGCGTATTATCAGCTCTTTTCGACTCGTTTCGACTCTAGCACCTCATGCGGGTCGCACTTGCAGCAAACATCTCAGACTCCAGCTCCAACCACTGCGTCTACTTTGATTCTTCTACTTCAACTACCAACACTTTTCTGTCAACTCTTTACTTGGTTCGACCACAAGGGGCTTTTTTTCGACTTCGCTTTAGTGTAAAACCCCATCGGACCACGGTCAGACGGATTCTATCTTCTTTCTGTCTTTCCGACTTTTTCTCAAGTCTTGGTTCTGCTGCTGCATTCAATACCGGTCAAATGTAACAGCGGCTTCGACTTTGTATGCATATACTCGCTCCCCTTTTCCTCTCTACATTCCATTAAAACGGCATATCCACGCACACATCTGTCATTCACACAGTGCACTTGTTGACCCTTTCCTTCAACGCTCTCGGAATAAGAGAGATGTCGGAACGCGTTCAACATTGCTCATTGCTCTTTCCGCTTCGAATCCGGTCAAGAGGCACATCAAGGGAAGCAAGCAAGCATCTCCAATCCTTCAAACCCACCCCCCAAAAAACAACCTGTTCTCGTCTCCCAATCCATCGTGGGGCACGCAATGAATCGCATCTCTTTCTCTGCTTGTATACATGTCTTTGTGCCGTTCGAGACGGGTATTGTTGGTGTTATATGGATGGAAGAAGTGGGAGAGATATGAGTTGGTGTACAGTACTGGGGCTTTGATTGAGATGTTGGGAGTCAAGATCGTCCAACTGCAACTTGATAGAGGTATGCATCAAAGGCGTGGAAGTTGAAAGCTACCGAGTGAAATGATTGACAAACCAACGGACGCCGGTTGGCCCGCCCTCGTCGCGGACGACCAGGCCGGTGGATGATTCGATCATCTCCATCATCTCAGTGATGAGGAGGAGGGGTATGTTTTCATGTTCTGCTATCTCGAGGGTGGATGCGCCCGAGCCCCACGGCGACAAGTTGTCGGTGTAGAGGCCAGGATCGATGATTCTAGCTCTGTGGTCATGTGCGGCATTCGTCCCCGCCGCCGCAGAAGAGAGTTCGATGCGTTTCATCTTGTGTTCCCACTCCAGCGTGTCTAGGAAGCGGAGGATCCGGGCCGCAAACGCATCGTCGCTGTACCGGGGGGTGTGGAGCACCGAAAGCCCAGTCTTGAAAGTCTTGAGGCGGATGGAAGGGGATGTGATCTCGGGCAGGTGGACAGCTGCTGCACGTAGAGCCTGCGGCGGTATCAACGCTACGCCGCGCACCCGGTTCCAGATGCACCACACCTCGTCGAGACCGATCAAGCCACGCGCTGCCGGGTCTTCAGCCACACTCGGCAACGAGTCTGTTCCCTTGCCCTTCGGAGCGATCTTTCCCTTCCCCATTAACCCCGCTTGCAGGTTCGGTGTACTCGAGGATGAAGAAGATGATCCAAGCAGAAGCTGGGCGAGCTCGCGGGCTAGTTCTCGGTAGTACTCTTCTTGGGTGCGCACCATGTCGGGTGTGACTGCAGGTGCGGAGAGTCCGAGCTGGACAAGCGAGGACCGGATCAGGGTGGCAGCCTCTTCGTCTGGCTCGGTGACTGCATCGGGTGATCCGGCCTCCCTGGCGGCCTGGGCCGCCTGCTGCTGCTTGGTGAGCTTGGAATTGAGAGCCTCGGCAAATTCGACCATCTGCTTTGCCTTTGCCATGAGTGCCTCGAGATCTTTGAGTGCACCCTGCATGTCGCTGCTCTGCATCCTCGCAGCCGTGTCGACAGACGACAGGATTCCGTCAATTCCAACCCGACGCACCGCTGCACCCCTGCCGTCGAGATCTGGCGTACTCGCCGACGTACGGCCGAGATTCCGTTGCGGCGTGGTCGGGCCGGTCGACAGCGTGTTCGAGCGCGATTGCGATGTGGCGGCAGACCACGCCTTGGCCCGCAGTGTCGACTTGAGCAGAGCGTAGAATGGCTTATCGCCTCCCTTGCGGAAGCTGAGCTTGACAAAGTCGGCCTGCACCGACGGACCGGGCGTGGACGACCGTGTCTGCAGCCCACTGGCCAACGAGACTGCGTCGGTATCGGTGCTCTTGCGCACTGGCGTCATCGGAGCTGAGGCTGAGGAGATGCGTGGCTCCGCCTCCGAGCTCCAGTCTCGAGCTAAGCTGGACCCGCACATTTCGCACGTGTTCATCGACGGATGATTCAAGAAAGTACAGACCGGACAGGCTAGCCCTTCCTTCGATGGCGGCAGGGACGGGGTTGGCTTGCTTGTCTCGGCACCGCCGAACGGATCAGCACTGGCCCTCGGGATCGAGCCGACAGGCGAGCTGGAGACAGAGTCGGCAGCAGCAGCAGCGGCGCTCAGTGACTTGATCGGACTCGACCTGGTCGGCTCCTTGGTGACACCGCAGAGGTCGCACTTGTGGGTTGAAGCGCCATTACTAAAGCCACATATAGCGCAGATCCAGTTGAGCTGGCTCGTGGGAGCTATTGAGTCTGCAGCAGTGGCAGTCGATCTCCAGTCTCGAGTTGTTGGTCGGCCATCGCTCTGGGACCTGCGTTGCGGATCTTCCGACGCTGCGTGTGACACGCCCGAACCACCTCCAATCACGTTGGCATCTCCATCTTCTCTGCTCTCATCCTCAGCAAGAGTAAGTGTGATCTTCGGACTGCTCTTGAGGAAGCCAGCATAGTACTCGGACTGGCGAACGAGGGAGAGTTCGAGACTGCACGAGTGTCGATGAGGTTGCAGATCGTCGATGTACAAGAGCCGGTGCGAGGTGAGGTAGACGGTTCCATTGGTCTGATGGGGACTCTTTTCCTTGCCGTCGTACAGACCGATCCCGTCCTGCAGACTGATCACCTCCTCATCATGGAAGAGGATCGCTCCCACCGACGAGTTGCTCGCATCGATCTGTCGGAATCGATCCATTCCATGCCAAGTTCCTGCCCTGCCTGCTGCACCCGTTTACCAATGCAGTCGTTACAACGGGTCGAATCCGGTCCTAGAAAATGGTAAAAGGTCGAGAGAGTGACTTTGCAAAGGTATATACATGGGAGCCAACAACGGCTCCTGATCCTGTTGTCAGACGCTTAGGCACGACAGCTTGTTGCTTGGGATAGCGTTTATTCAGGGTCCTCTGCAGTCTCCACTCGCCATTGATGCACGGCCTGTGCTCTCTTTTCGGCTATTTGACGCAATCAGGCACAGTTTCTCTCGTGATCCAACATCGCGATGGTCTCCGTTGCCATCCTCCCATTGCCCGTCACAAAGTGCCTACAAAGCACAATATCCTTCATCATTCAGGGCTTTTTTATCTGCTCAGAATGTTTACCTGAAGCAACAATGCGAGCAAGTCATTGAGAGCAGTTGCCAGTTAAGGCAAAAAGAGACACAACATTAATTCGTAATCCAGAATTTGGCATGTAACAAGAAGGAAAAAGAGAGTCCTACGGGGATTGAACCCGCGACCTGCAGAAGACCAGATTGGTTATCAGGAACACTTCAGTTCAAAGCCGAAGTCTGCCGCTCTACCGCTGAGCTAAAGACCCTTTAGCATTTTGAGCAAGACGTTGCATATATGAACCATTTTGCAAAATTCTTCTCTCTTAGAGTGATGTGTAAAGCGGGACTCGGAGCTGGAAATGTTCTTTGTTTTGGTCTTGGACCTCCACCACCCAGTCTAGCTGAAACGTCCTCATTTGTCATCGCTCAGCACCTTGACCACACACCACTTCGTCCAGCATCGACTTCTACAGCATGCCGTCCGATGGGATGCATGGTCGCAGAGACGCAACAGTCGCATCGTCGTCCAAGATCCAACTCGCCTCTTCCTCTCGAAACTCGAAAGTCGCTCCCGCACGCCCCAACATCTTTGGCGATGCCAACGACGAGGATGACGAAGACGAGCGGCATGACAAATATCCTGGCTCGTCAACTCACGGCTCCCGCTCCAGGAACCGGGAAGGCGGCTCGGCTGCGAGAAGCTTGAGAGACGAGCAGCTCTCGTCTTTCGACCCCTCTGGCAAGTCGTCATCGAGCAAAGACCGTGCTCCACCCCGCGTGATCCCAGTGACAGCGGGACTGGACTGGAGGGAAGACCGGAAGAGGAGGACGCTTGGAAGATCTGCTATACTTGCGACCTCAGATGCTGTTCCGGCTTCTAATGAGGCAGAAGAGATCAAACGAGAACCGTCGTTAAATCAAGCAACGACAGCTTCTGGAAACAGCGATGACAAGGAGGCAGTTCAGGCTCTTTTGGCGGGCGAGGGCTTCGGTGGCTCAGGTCGCACTCGCCAAGACCTAGTCATTCCCATGGCGGACGAAACCGAACAGCTACACCACGACATCGACACTCGACCGGAAGCACCCACGCTCGATGACTACGCCGCGACGCCCGTTGAAGAGTTTGGCATGGCGCTCTTGCGAGGTATGGGCTGGAAAGAAGGCATGGGCACCGGCAAAGACGGGCGTGGGATTCAGCGTGCACCCGAGCCCAAGAAGCGCGCGGCTCTGCTCGGCTTAGGTGCCAAAGAGAGACCGGTCGAGACGCCGGCCAAAGGAGGACCCTCATCCTCCCTGTCGTCTTCCCGTCGTAGCCATCACCACAGGAGCAAGAAGGACGAGATGAAATATACGCCCGTCATTCGACGACCAAGTGATCACAGCTCGTCGTCGACATCCACCCCGCAGCCATCAGCAACCGGACACGCGAGCTCCCAGAAATCGGAATCAAGGGATCCGAATCGAAGACCGGATCGCTACACTGACTCACGCAGCAGCCGAGAAGGATCAGATCGTGCCGACAGGTCACACCGCGATCGTGATTCCACCAGCCGCTACAACGACCGACATTCTCATCGTGATCGTGATCGTGAGCGGTCGAGAAGTCCTTCCAGCAGAGATCGCGAACGCGAGCGCCACAGAGACCGTGACCGTGATCGAGACCGTGATCACGCTCGCGACCACACCGATACCAGCCGACATCGTCACCGAGACCGAGACCGCGACCGAAGCGACAACCGTCGTGACAGGCGTTCAGATCGTTGATCGGCGCAGCGATTTTGGAATACACTTGCCATATCTCATCATATCCTTACCTTCGGCTTTTTCGCCGTCTTGACGTGGTGAGAAAATACATAGATAACATGGACTTGCTGATATGGGCTTCTGAGGTGGGCGGCTGAGGTGGCATGTGTGCGGTGAACGTCTCCTTTTTATCTTGAGCAGCGTAGCCGCGTCATAGCCTTGTCGTCAGAACACTGGAGCAAACGATCCCCATCTCAGACTCTGGAACGAATGGAAAGCTATTCTATATGCAAAGTGCTTTACAGTTTGGAGGCGCGAGATTGGACCCTTGTACTGTATTGTACAATAATTATCAGGCTGGAAGAGAAATGCGGAGTCAGAATGCACACGCCGGCAATCTCAACGCCGGGTTTTCCACAGAAATTGACGTGGAATGTTTCGGTTGTGTGTGTGTTTGCATGTGTCATGGCCAGATTGCCGTTGCCGTTACCGCTGCCGTTGCTGTTGGTCCCCTGCGACTCTACGCGGTTGGGCGGTCGAGTGGAACGGCGTGCTTCTTCTCTCCCCCCGTCCCCTCGTCCTTCGTCCGTCGTCAGCTCCATACTTTGTGCTATGCTAGATTGACGTCTCGACTCCCAGCCATCACTTGGACCTCTTTCAACACCAGCCAAGAAGAAGATGGATCCGGCATCCCTGCCAATGGCGTCGAACACAACAACGACGTGGGGCGCACAGACACTCCTAGCGATCGCCGACAGCATCGACCACAGGGGCAAACCTGCAATCCACCAAACCTACCTCCCCATCGGCCCGCTGGCGCTGCTGCATGCCATCCGCGTCAGTCATGCAACAAGACAGGTTCAAGGAGGCAGGGCTTCCCAAGTCGGCGTGTTTCAAAGCTTCCTGCTTAATCAGATTCTCATGTTTGGAGGAGTTGTTCTCAGCGGGTTCTTGCTGGGTATCCCAAGCCCGCTCTTGCTCGCCCCAGATGTCATACTGCTCTATGGCGGAACTCATGTCTTGCTCACGGTCTCTGGTCTTGGAATGAAGCTCCTTGCCGTCAGTGAAGAGTTCTCGGTCGGCCTTACGTGAGTCACCTGTCCATTTCCTCTCTCAAAAGGAGCTCGCTCTCTCCCAACAAGTCAAGGGCGATCAATGCATTCGCACGTCCTTCCTTTGATTCTAACTCGTACCGCGTTCCCGTCGCTGACCATCTCCTCATCCCGGCTTGTTGCAACAGCATGGACCTCGCGTTCTCAATCCTGGACGGAATCATGCGGTCCGAAGGCATCCTCGACCTTGGAGTCGGCGAAGTGGTACGGCACAGCTCAGTCTCGATCTCTCGATCGCTGTTCGCCGCGCTGGTGAACGCAGCAATCATCGGCGGTGTGGTCCCGCTTCTGATCGAGCTCTTCCGGCTCGATTCATCGGTCGGGCACTGGACGGTTGCAGCCACTCCCCCAGGCTGGTTCCGAAACCCTTTTGCAGGCACAAATGACTTGTGGAGCTCGGCACTCGTCGCACTTGTCTACCTCGGGTTGAGTCAACATCCCCTCGTCGCTTCTTCTCCGTTCAACTTCTTTCCCCCATCGTCTTGGTCATTGTCATCGTCAGTGCCGGGACAAAAACAGACAGACGCCTTGGACCAGCGCGTCATCAAGACGCTCTGCGCTCTCCTCCTAGCGACTATCCTCACCCTCGAACGACTCGCCAAGGTCCCCGCTGAACTCGACATGCAGCGCACCAAAAAAACCGTCAGACCCGCGCCGGAAATGTCTCGTCTCAACGGCAACTTGGTCGTCAAATCGTCGCCTGCCAAGAGCAAGAAGAACAAGGCCTGACCCGGAAGCACTTTTCCGGGAGAAAGAAAGGGTAAAATGGCTAGAATAGAGATAGACGAATGCGAAACGATGCATAAAAGTACAAGTTGTGGGCAGGAATGACAGTACGATGGACTGAAGCGGATTAGCATGAGAGCAAGAGATTGAGCAGGGTCGAGGTGCGTGAGAACGTGATGGGCCGAGATCACCAGATCCTTGAGCGGACCATGGTGTATCGGCTGACGTCCATGAGAGAGGACTCTTTGCGCTTGTTTGTTGGCTCTGTTGGGGCTTTGTCCTGATCTTTCGAGGTGGAATTGTTGTTTGCACTGCCATTGGAAGCAGGGGCCGATTTGGAGCCTTTCCCGTCTCCCGCAGAGGAGGGGCCAGGTGCGACATGAGTGCCGTCGAGCATGATCTGAACTGCGTCGTCTTCGAGTTTATTGATCAGCGGCCCGAGTTTCTTGTCGTAGCTGCGTTCGTCGGAATTGGTGCCTATTTGCTGGCGGTCTTTGGCGTTGAGTGATTCTTCGACCTCTCTTTCGTGCATAGTTGCATAGCGGTGGGAGGCAAAGCTGACCAGGTTTGTACCGAGCAGCAGTTTGATAGCTACCAAAAACGCCCAAGCGATGACAGTGGTAAGTGCCCAGGCGGAGCCACGGACAAACAGATCCACGGCTCGAATCCAGTCATTGTCTATATCGACTGCGCCGAGTTTTCTCGCTACTGTGCCCACCCAGCCACCTTCTCCAGACACGGTGTGGGCTAGCGGGACGGCGCATTCGTCTATGTGGCTCGTGTCGCCAATCATGCCGATGATTTGCAGGATCAGCCGGACTAGTAGACACGCCAGCGGGAGAGCCGCAAATCCAAGTCGGCGACTGACGATCGGACTCTGGTCCACGAATGTGTGCTTTCGGCTGCGTTCTCGAGTCGACGGACCGCCAACGACCAAGTCGCGACAGAGCACATCCATGAAGCGACCATATACGGCGGGACGGATGTGGTTGAACTTGGTGATGAAAGCGTGTTTTAGCCAGTCGACGACGCACTCGCTGAGCAAGACGATGCAGACGGGCGTGAGGATCGTCTCGAGCAGGCTGAGACTGGGGAAAACGGTAAAGCTGGCTGGCAGTGGGCTGACTCCGCCCTCCAACGAGCCACCGGAGAGCTCGATCAGGTTGCGCAGCGCAATAGCCGAGAGCATGAGGGTGAGTTGAAACCGCTCGACGATGTCGGCACATGTCATTTGAAAGACGTTTTCCTTTTCAAATTTTTTGAATACGCTTGACTTGATCTCGACGAACTGGTTGGACAGGAGAAGAGTCAGCAGAGCGTTGTCGTAGCTGTTGATGGCGACGTTGAGTGTCACGAGCTGGTAGAACAGCACGAGCGTGTGGGCAAGGACGTAGCAAAGACTGAGGCAGAAGAAGCCCATGGGGCGGAGGTACGGCTGTTTTCCGTTCTTGCGTCGCGCCAGCGTGGTTCGAGAGAAGAGCGAGTCGAGGAGATCCTGCCCGAAGCTGCAGCAGAGTCGATCTGCGATCTCGAGCACGTTGAAGATGACCGAGAGCTTGACCACATCCTGACCCCGGACAGAGTGGTACATCTTGGAAGCGTCGGTGATTCGGGACAGAATCACGCAGCTCAGCACGATCAAAAGCATCTTGAGGATATCGCACTTGTGCGAAGAGTGGAGATACCTTCGCTCCCCTCCGCACATCCAGCTGGCGGTGTTGCCCACCCATCTCCACATCGCAACGCCAAACCGCAGTGGCAGAATCGTAAACGTGTACAGGAACGAGTCCAGACACACGATGAATCCGAACATGATGATTTTCTCCATCCAGAAAGGAATCGAGATGAAGTTGGTCACGCGCTCCCACTTGAGCTCCTGCGTCGAGTCAAAGTCGGTTGCCATGACTTCCTCCTGCAGGTAGTCCCACAGGCTGAAAGGAGCGGTAGCGACCGCAGTATTTGTCGCCATTGTCTCGGCTGCGGAAGCCCTACGCTTCTCTCCTGATGAGGTGGTGGCAGGAGCAGTAGCTGCAGATTCGGCATCGGGCGCTGCAGATCTGGTCATTTCCAGCGTCTTGGAAGACGGTCGAGCGGGCGACCCGCCGTTAGTTAGAGAGGAGACAGCATCGGCCCAATCCGTGTTGTCCGTGCTCGCTTCGAGCCCCATTTTGTCTTCGGTCTGCCCTTCCAAGTCCGTACCATTCTGCGTCTTGTTTGTCGCCGCGCTACTTCGCCGCGAGTCGATGATGGCCGGACTCATCAGTCCCTTGGTGCTGACGGACGATCGCGATGCCTTTGGCGTGAGATGTAGCAGGCGATCAGGATGTGGTTCTGCATTGCCCTGTGGTGATGCGGGTGCCCCATGGTCTTCTTCTCCTCCTTCAATCGCATCGTTGCGTCCCGAGTCGTCGCTCTCGAAGGACAAGTGGCTGTCGTTCGCGTTGCTGACGAAGGAGCCCGCGGCTGGATTGTAGGGATGCTTTGCGGTGTGCTCGGTATCTAGACGTTCGAAGAAGGCCACATCTTCGGAAGTGGCGCGTATGCGGACGTCGTCTACCGGTTCGGCCGTGGTCTGGTCGAGGTAGGTTTCCATCAGTGTCCTGCCGTCTGTGGGTGCGGACAGAGACACTTCAGAGCTGTCCGAGGCCTGTCGCTGCAGTGGACTGCCAGCACTCGCAAGCGTCTCGTCCGAGGGCGACGACGCAAACGAGGAGAGCTGAGACAGCAAGAGCGCTCGTCTACTCCTCCTGTACTGCTGCGTAGCTTTTCTGTACGCGTGACGGTCTATTTGGCTGTCGTCTTCTTCTTGATGGACGTCGTTGTTGGACAGATCAGATGCTGAGTCGTCAAAGTCGGAAGCGTCGTATACAATGTGCCCGTCAGAGTTGGTCTCTAGCAAGTCGCGGTGACCTTCCTCGTCTTCGTCTTCCCAGAGACAGTCGTCTTCTTGTCCCGAGTTCTCGGTGGCGTCCGTCTCTGTAAGTATTGAGCTCTGCCGGTCATCTCGACGATGTCGCAAGAGCGTCTGTGGAGACGGAGAGCGAGCAGGCGAGTCGGATGGTGATCGTGTCGGGGAGCGCGATACTGCCTGTGTCTGGTGCTCGTCGAATCTATCGGAGTCCGAGTCCGATGGCGGCGAGTCTCGGTGGCCAGCCATAAGATCTTTCGTGTCTGCATCTTGTAGGATAACTTGCACAGGCGCAGTTTTGTAAGGAGGTGCCGGAGGCAACTCGACGTCGAGCGTGTCGTCGCTGCCAGAGCCTTTCGTGAGCTGACCGAGCGGGGCGGTCTGGTCGTCGCTGCTTGTGGGCGATGCGGCATCTGTGATGCTGTTGGAATGCCTGACTGGCTGAGTCGCTTCAGGAGAAGAGGAGAGCAAAGTCGAGTCGTGTGACGCTGAGAGTCTGTCGGAATCGTCCGATGTGACACGGAGAGGTGCATGTTCTGGTGACGGGTTTCGAGCATCGGTTAGCGGCGACGCCGATGCCCGCCCATCCGAGTCGAGTTGATCAAGACCGACCATAGCCGGGATGCACCGTTACGAGGACGACATATCAAGTGTCAATAGAGGGAATGTCGCGAGAGGCAAAAGGAAGTGCAGAGGGGCGGGATCAAGAGATCGAGACTAGAGCTGGTACAATACAGCTAGAATGATCCAAAAGGGTCCAAGGAACCTGACCAGAATACTCGAGCATTGATGCGCTGGAGCTTTGGCCGCCCAAAATCAATATCGACTTCCGCTCCACTCACCGGTGTTCTTTTGTGTGTCGTTCTGCGATGTGGGGAAGGGGAGCCAGAGGCTGAATCGCGATGCATCTGTCTCTTCTCCCGATCGGCACTTACAGTAGCTCCCTCGTCCATTTTCCAAGTCTTTTTTTCGACACGCTTTTACGACGCAGTGATTACCATTAATTAATTTTATAATATTGTGCAAGGGTCCTCGGCCATTTCTTTTTTTCTTTTTCAGAGCAGTCGAAGCGAAAGCCTTAAGCCTGTGCTTGCGTTGAAGAAAGAACCGAGCAACGGCCACGCGCAGATAACGCCGAAGACTCGGTTCGGCCTTATCTTTCGCCTGTGGGCGCGAGATGACGGAGCTTGTCGTGATTTCAAAGCTATTCTGTAGTCGGGGGTCACTTTATGATCACAGCCCTGAGTTCGACCTCATCTTCGGTACTCAACGGGCCAGATTGATACGGTGATCGATAGACCTCGGTGGGACGTGTAGAGCAGTGACGACGCATTGGCGAGCGGTAGCAATCCAGCCTTGGCACCTGCAATACCATCCGGACCATCACACTGGCACGACAACATGCAAGGATCGGACATCCAGATGAATGGCAACGGCAACGGCAACGGCGCCGACGCAGAACTAGAGGCCTCGGCTTCAGGTCCCCATGAAGAGATGGAGCCAATCTCGCGAGAGGAGCGCCGACACTTTGCCAATGTTCTGCGTTCGTTTGACGAGTATCTGCCGTACTGTCTGTTGGCCAACAATGCGCGACGCAACTCGTTCCTGTCGCTTCCACGGGCGCACCAGCAGCTGCTATCCGACGTAGGCAAGCCGCTGCCCCTGCCGAGACTCGACACGTACTCGTCGGTGTCGAGCTCCGCTTCGACAGCAGCAGCAACAGCTGTTGAGCCGGGACAGGGGTTCCGAGCCCGACTCGAAGAGGTCGACGACAGGATACGCAGGAATGCAGATCTGCTTGCACAGATTGTGGACGAGTCGCGCGGGTTCCTGGGCGAAGACCAGTCGCTGCTCGATGAGAGTGCTGCCATGTCCGGCTCGGGAGCCGAGAGCGAAACTCCTGGTCATAGTCACAATCACGGACATCACCAACACGGCGCAGTCTTGGCGTCCTCTTCTTCTTCGGGTCAGCGTCGAAAGCGTCGCAAGATCCGAGGCCATGATGTAGACAAGATCCAGAGCACGCTCAAGCAGCTCGTGCGAGACTGGAGTGTCGAGGGACGGGACGAGAGGAATGCGGTATACGCTCCGATTCTCGAGGCTGTAGAGCAGCGATATGGGTCGATACCTTTTGAAGAAAGGGGAGAAATTCGGATCCTTGTGCCTGGTGCAGGGCTAGGTCGACTGGCGTTTGACTTTGCAGCAAAGGGCTTCTCGTGTCAGGGTAACGAGTTTAGCTTCCACATGCTCCTCACGTCTCACCATATCCTGAACAAGACGACTGCGCCGTTACAGCACACTATCTACCCGTTCGTCCACTCATCGAGCAACTGGAGAGAGGCGGGCGACATGCTGCGCGCCATCTCTATCCCGGATGTTTTGCCCTCGACTTTGCCACATACCTGCGAGTTCAGCATGGTGGCAGGCGAATTTGTGGAAGTCTACTCGAAACCCCAGGAGCAAAAAGCTTGGAACGTCGTGGCGACTTGCTTCTTTATCGATACGGCGAAAAACGTCCTCCGATACCTCGAGACCCTGAATAACACACTGCCGATAGGCGGACACTGGATCAACGCTGGACCCTTGCTCTGGCACTTTGAAAACACCGGCAACAGCAGCACAGGCTCATCGCCAGGCGCAGACAGCCTCAGCATCGAGCTCACCCTGGACGAAGTCATCGACCTTGTCGCAAAGATGGGCTTTGAAATCGAGGTAGGTTCGATCCTTCGAAGGACTAGATCGAGTGCCTCACAAAGAAGTCAGCCTGCTTACAATCTGAGATATCTTTTGCCTGACCCATTCTTGCCGACCAACAGGAACAGCGCACATTGCCGCCGGCACCCTACACGGCATCGCTCAACGGCATGCTCGAGTACAACTACCATCCCGAGTTTTTCGTCTGCCGCAAAGTGCGCGACATTGCTCCAGCGCCTGTCGTCTAATAGAAACCCTTTCCGGTGCCGCTAGTGAGCCATCACAGTCCAGTCGAGTCGATTCAGACCATATCGCCTCTTTTGCGAGTTAAAATTTTGTCATTTCGATCCTGTCGTTTGTAAGCACGACTACCTGAGGATCGAGCTCAAGGAGAACATGCCGGCGAAAGACAGAGAAGCTTAGACTCGGGCCTTGATGTCGGTCTGAGCAGCAGTAAATCGCTCCTCGGCCTCCTTGAAGTTGATGACCGACCAGATGTTCTTGAAGTAGTCTGTAGGGAAAATAAAAAGAGAATTAGGGATTTTGAATTGGAAAGAGTGTCAGTCAAGCCCAGAGACTTTGTATGGCTTTGTGGTCGAGTGTGATACGTACCAGCCTTGACGTTCTTGTACTGGAGGTAGAAAGCGTGCTCCCAGGCGTCGACACCGATGATGGGGTGGTGAGAGATGAGGGGGTCCTGGTCCTTGGTGGTGACGACCTCAAGCTTGTTGTTCTTGGAGTTGAGGCCGAGCCAGCCCCAGCCGGAGCCCTGGATGGTGGCGATGGTGGCGTTGAAGTTGGACTTGAGGTTGTCAAGGGAGCCAAAGTCACGCTCGATGGCCTGCTTGAGGGGGCCGTCATGGAGCTGTCCACCGCCCTGGGACGAGGGGGCGAGGTTCTTCCAGAAGAGCGAGTGATTGATGTGACCACCGCCGTTGAACTTGATGGCGCTCTGCAGCTCGATCTGCTTCTTGACGTCGTTGCTGGAGATGGCGGCGTTGTAGGCCTTGATGGCGTTGTTGAGGTTGGTCACGTAGAGCTGGTGGTGCTTGGTGTGGTGGATGGTCATGATCTCCTCCGAGATCGCGGGCTCGAGAGCATTGTAGGCGTAGGGAAGCTGGGGGAGAGTGTGCTCAGACATATTGGGCAAGTTTACGGTTGTAAGCTTCGAGAGGTGACGAAATGGTTTTGCTGTGGTGGTGAGGGTGAGAAAAGAAGATATAGGTCAGACTTTCACAAACCCGTACAACATTATCCGCTTGCCCCAACAGCGGCAAGGCTCAGGCGTCGATGCCTTGACTCGAAGGACATTGTTCTCATCTGGTGCCGCAACACCACATTTCAGCCGACGGACTGCGTTGCCCTTCCTGGTGCGCAGTGTCTTGGTTATTCGAGGAAGTCACGGACGGGGGGATGGCCCTAGCGCGACGAAGCTTCGGTGCATTTCTCCACATTGGAGCTGCAAGGAGAGTGGGCATCCGCCTTTCGTGCTTAATTTTCCCGTCTCTGGTTGTTCTGACGTTTTTGGCCCTCCGATCAGTGCATGGAAGTGGCGGACAAGCCACGGCAGTGAGAGAGTCACGCAGCCTTGAGCAACTAGCGGATGTTAAGTCCGAAGACCAATGAATGATCCGTGAAACGGCCTCAGCTACTGTACTTCCGGAGCGTCTAGCTGTGGCATCGGCACTTGGCCCGTGCTATGGCTTCGTCGACTGGCGGGGCTCCCGCACGATGACCTTCTCGTCCAAGGCCCTGTCCCGCTGGAAGTGATTGCAAAGGCCAGCAGCATGCGGATTAGAGTTGTAGTCTCTTGCCCTTGACGCCATACCTTCAGCCGATGATCTGCTTGCCGTCATACATAGAATGTGCTCGCTTCTTTTGAGATCACTCTCTGATTGAAGGCGGAAAGATGGTCTACGCCTTCATCATCACAAGATTGAGTAGTCCCATTCATCGGATCGACGAAGGCATATGAAGGACTATCGATAGGCGTTTTGATTAGTAGATTATATACGCAATAATTATCCCTGTGATCATACAAGCATTGATAGTGTAGGGGTATCATGAGTCGTTGCCACTCATCGCCGCTTCCACGGCGTGACTACCGATTCGACTCGACCGGGGTTCGAGTCCCCGTCAATGCATTCTTTTTTCTCTCATGAACCTTTTTCCCCTCCTGTCAGCGTTGATCTTGCTTATCCTTAAAGTCACGCTCAAGACCCCGGCCAACAGAAGCTCAAGCGCCATTTTCGTCCTCGTTCCTTCCAATCAGCACACATTGACTTTGGGGTCGGGTGACAGGCCGAGTGTGTGTGTATTCCACAAGGAACAGAAAAAAAATAACGAGGAGGAGCGAATTACGGTACGGGACAGTACTGAGGGGTCGAGAACCGAAAAAGGGGCTCGAACGCCGCCAAGAAGCAGAACAACCAAAATGTAATATCTCGAGCGGCACGAGCCATGTGGAGCTGCATCCATAGATACGATGGCATGTCAGCTGCAGTGGGGAAAAAGCAGGAAGGACGCAAGGAAGGAAGAAATTGAGCGATTTTTGGAGTCGGTCAGCCAGTCGCAAGCACTTTCGGCTCTGCCGTCAATATGCTGCTCGGCTGCAAATTGCACACAGCACTCCACTACGTTTGACTTGTGACTGATCTGGCTGAGAGACAGCAGTGGGCCGGTCCGACCTTGCAGCTTCTGGCTGCACGTACTGTACTACAGTACTTTTTGGCCCTTATCATTCAACAATACATTAATTACTTCCTGCTGGCTGTGAGCATCGCCGTTCGTGGTCGCCGCGATCCATCTTGCTACGGCCCGCAGCTCCATCTAGACACCTTCTCAAGATCGGAGTCCATCGTCTCCATCCCTACAACGATAGACCATCACTGTACATAGGTAGGATCAGATTGGTTGCCGGGCGCTCTGCATAATCCTGTGTCTTGCGCGATGCGGCACAATCTCTTGCTGCCCACAGCGGCATATCTGGAACATGGCCAGTCCGGAGCCCCCATCCTCGGCCTGGCCAAGGTGACGGCATCCTCGATTCTGGAGGTCGTCATCCTCTCCTCGGTCGGATTCCTCCTTGCTAGACGCGGCATCATCGATAAACGCACACAGACCAAGATCAATAAGCTCAACGTCTCCTTCTTTACGCCCGCGCTGCTCTTCTCCAAGGTCGCCTTTACGCTCAATCCTGCACGGCTTGCAGAGCTTATCATCG
This sequence comes from Testicularia cyperi, assembly GCA_003144125.1. Taxonomy (NCBI): domain Eukaryota; kingdom Fungi; phylum Basidiomycota; class Ustilaginomycetes; order Ustilaginales; family Anthracoideaceae; genus Testicularia; species Testicularia cyperi. The sequence goes on from KZ819188.1 coordinate 3,881,998, forward strand.
TTCCACTCGGCTTTGTCATCGTGACGGTTGTATCGACGCTCAGCGCACTACTGCTTTCCTGGATCAGCGGTCTCAGCAAGGCGCAGCGCAACTTTGCCGTTGCCTGTGCCATCTCGCCCAACAGCAACTCTCTGCCCGTTGCGCTCATGCAGTCGCTCGTCGTCACCGTGCCCCAGCTTCACTGGGACGAGGAAGGCGAGCCTGAAGATACCGTCGACGGCATGCTCGGTCGTGCCCTGACCTATCTTGTTCTGTTCAGTACCCTTGGCATGTTTCTGCGTTGGAGTGTCGGCGCCAAACTGCTGAGCACTGTCGAGGAGGCCAAAGAGGAGGATGGCTTTGAGCACGACGAGCCTGCCAGACAGACTTCTGGCTCGTCGGCAACATCGTCCACCAATGAAAATGGAAATGGTGGCGCCGTTGCTGGTTCCGATTCCGAATCGGTACCGCGTCCTTCGATCACGCTTCGGCGCCCGACCGGCGAACGTCGACCTACCCGGAGCAGGAGCGGGCCTCCTGCCTGGGCACGCAGCTTCCCCAACTCGCCCGAGGCTCGAGCTTCGCCTCGCAACAGCGTGCCTGGCGAGCAAGACGATTCGGATGTCGACGACGAGCCTCTCGAGCCGTACGAAGAGGACGGACAGATCACGCTTCCCGGCGCCTCCAACAGCCGCGAAAATCGCTCGTGCTGGACCATCTTCAAGTCTAAGGTATACTGGACCTATCACACATTTGTTCTGCGGCCACTGCTGGCTATTGCCGGTTTCATGACTGCGCCGCTCTATGCCGCTGTCATCTCGCTGGTCGTCGCCATGATTCCACCGCTGCAGAAATTCGTTGACTCTCTTGAGCCCGTCGTGGGCGCGCTCGAGACTGCAGGCGCATGCAGTATTCCGCTCACAATGGTGGTGCTCGGCGCTTACTTTGTCGCTGATGCCTCTGCAGTCAAGGCAGATCAGACGATGCCTCGGGCGGTGCCGCCCAGCGCTCCTGCAGGGGACGGCTCCACTGACCTCACTGGTCCCCAACCCACTTACTTCAAGAATGCTGACGCATCCGCTCCTGGCAACGGGTACACGAGCGACGACGATCCGTGGCGAAGAACATCGCTTGACAGCTCGACGGCATCGGGACAGTCGACGCTTGTCCATCAAAAAGACACGAAGCGCAAGAGCCTTGTTGGCAGTTGGATTGGCAAGAATCCGTGGAACAGCGGCTCCTCCAGCGGAGGTAGCGATGTTGAAGAGGCCCGCTTTGTCGAAGAGCCAAGATCGTATGCGGCCAACCAAGGCGGCGCGGGCAGCAGCGGTGCCCCGTACTCTTCCGACGACGTGGCTGCCCGGAACGCCGACCTGAATTCGCGCAACGGAGCAGGACGCTGGCAGAACGCACTCACAAAGCAACAGGCTTCCGAGAAGCATCTTCTCAAGATGGAGCGACGTACGATCGCAGTTGCCATCTCGTCTCGAATGCTTCTCACGCCTCTGATCCTGCTACCCGTTGTTGCGTGGTATGCCATCGTCACGGCCAGCAACGTCATGGACGACCCCGTCTTCGTCGCCAGCGCATGCTTGATCATCGGCTCCCCACCCGCACTCACCCTGGCTCAGATCACGTCCCAGTCCGCATCAGGAAACCCCAGCTTCGAACGCCTTATCAGCAAAACCATCTTTGCTGCATACGCCTTCCTCGCAGCCCCCACTACAATTTTGCTCGTTCTCACTGCTCTGCTCATTACAGAGAATGACAAGAACAAGTAGACTTTCTTGCTCTTTCTCCCTTCTCTCTCTCTCTCCCTCTCCTGTCCTCTTATTCGGCTAGATCACGATGTAGATACCTCGGTCCTGCACAAAAACACCCATTCGAACTGGCATCCTATTTGCTGTGATGACTAAATAGTTGCTCGACGAGAGAATCAAAGGATCATGACTAGTGTGATAGTGATGTGATCTTACACCCATTCAAGTGTTCCTCCACTCAGCTGGAACGCGGTCTGGGTGAAGTGGGCGCGATGTGTTTGTTAGTCTGTTGGGCTCGCAGGGTCTGACGCGCCTGTGGTGAGTTAGTTGCTCGGCGCGTAAAGTAGCACATTTCGGCGCACGCAAGAAAGTTGTACACCGTCTCTTTTCGGCTTTCTTGGTGTGATCCGACATGAGTATGTACACCTGCGTATAACTTCGATAGCTTCTTGACCCTTGTCGTCAAGCTTCCAGACACTCTCCAGCGTGGCTCTCTTCAGTCGAGCTATACGTACAAGGAGATGCCGCCTAATTCGACATCTGACCAGGATGCTGTTCTAAAGACGTGGGTTCAGCACGACAAGAGGATAGTCACGTATAGGCTGCTCAGTCGGGAGCTTCGGATTCACGTCACCGATGCAAAAGCTGCTCTGGCCTCCTTCTTCGACGCACACAAGTCCGAAGGCGGCATAGACGCCACATATATTCTGATCGGCACACCAAAGCCTCAACAACCGAACGACGGAGAGCTTCTCGATAAAGTCAAACAAGAAGATGGCGAGGCCAAGATCGACGAAGACGGAGACGCGAACGGAGATGATCAAAAGCAGAGCGGTGACAGCACCAGTACACCGGTCTCTTTAACATCGAGGCGGGATGTGCTGGGGTCTCGAATCACGGATCGCCAGACATCCGAGACCGTTGATCGGCAGACCATCAAGCTCGTCTGCTCGAGTCAGCTAGCCGAAGCAAAGAGCGCATTCGAATCCATCAGTAGCTGCCACATCTACTCCTTGTCGCCTGGCGTGCTCCGGGACGCAGCTCAACTCACTGCGGTGCAGCACGAACTACACAGCACCAAGAAATACGTCGAAGCTTGGCAACAGACGAACAGGGGAGCCGATCTAGGCGCGATTCTCAACTCTTCGATCAGGGACAATTACGATCCTTCTAAGGCGTTGCCGAGTCTCGCTGCGCCTAGCGTGCCCGCACTTGCGAAGAAGGGCAGCTCGAGCGAGGATAAGGACACCAAGGCTCAGACTGCTGCTTCGAAGGGCGTCAAGGCCGAGCCACCGCCTGCCGCTGCTGCTGCTGCTACTTCGGCAGTCAAGCAGGAAAAGCCAGACAGCACGTCCAAGTCGAGCAGCGGTGCCGGCAAAAAGGGCGGACTCGACTGGAGTAGAGCCAAGCCGAAAGCTGCTGAAAAGCCAGCCCCTGCAGCGACCGGCAAGTCCAGTGCCCAGGCCAAGAGTAACGGGAAGCCACGCCATGCAAACAGCCGCAAGGCTTTGCTCGGCAGTGAAGACGAGGAAGAGGACTACGATGGGGACAAGGACGCAGAAAGTATGGATGTTGACAATGACGACGATGACGATGATGACGATGGAAAGCCCGTCAAGCTTGGCTACAATGACGACGAAGGCAGCGATGACGATCGAGTCGGCGGTGGAAAGGGTGTGTCTGCCAGTGCTAAGGCCAAGGCGCCAAGAGGTAGTGGGAAGCGTGCAGACGCGCATGAGGATGCGCAGACGTCGGCGCAACGGGAAGCCCAGCGCAAGGAGCTCGAGGCAATGATGGACATGGATGACGACTTCGACCTTGATCCTCCGGTCCCGATTGCTTCCGAGACCAGTACTTCAATGATGAAGGGTACCTCGGACTCAAAATCGGCGACAGCAGCAGCAGCACCAAAGGAACGCCAACGCGTACGCAAGAAGCGCAAGATCGGAACCAAAAAGGTCCGGTCCAAGGACGAGCGTGGCTACACGGTCACGCAGATGGTCGACGAGTATGAATCGTATTCCTCCGACGAGTCTGCGGCTGATGACCCTGTGATCATCACTGGCTCCACAAAACGTGCGCCTGCATCGAAAGCACAGCCGAAGAACAGCAAGACGGAGACCAACAAATCCACTTCGACCAGCACTTCGGCTTCTGCGAGTCCGGCACCGGCACCTGCACCTGCACCTGCACCTGCACCTGCACCTGCATCTGCACCTGCACCTGCACCTGCTAGCTCCAAGAACTCTAAAACCACCGCCGCCGCCACCCCGCCCGTACCGCCAGCTGCGTCATCGAATCAAAAGAAACAGCCGACTGCACCAGCGAAAAAGGGCCAGCAGAGTCTCAACAGCTTCTTCACACGCAAGCCCAAAGACAAGTAGCAGCCACCATGCAGGTACGACGTGCTGTTCAACACGCTTTGACTCGGCGTCGTTTTGGCACGAATATCATTCACTTGACTTAACGCCACATTGTGCCCAGCAAATGTGTGACTTATTGCGTCGCGTCTGGTTGTGGATGATCCGAAGAGTCTTGTGCCGAGATGGGTGGGTCGGAGGGGGCGGCTTGTGATTGCGAGGACGAGGAGAGTGTGGGGATTTGGTCGGTTGATCCGGCGCGTTCCCAAGGTTTGAGAGGACGGTCCAGTACAGCTTGGGACGGGGGTTGTTCGTTGATCTGCAGTGGGATCTCACGGATTCCTGGGATTTGGTCCGTCTTTCCGGTTGCAATGAGTTCGGCGATCGCGTCGAAGCTCGCCGGGTACGGTTCTTTGGCGGTGCCTTCTGCCACACTCCCCGCGGCAGCGTCGGGAGCAGTCTGGCTCTCTTTCCACGCCTTGTAGTCGGCGTAGTCCACCTGCACTCCTGCTCTGTACGCATTTGAAACAAATACATCGCAGTACGGTATACGATTACAAAGACCAAGTCAGTACTACTGTAATTAGACAAAAGACCTGGCTCCCAGGAAGAAGAACAGGGGGGGCAGCACTCACGATTGACTCCAGAAAAACACTTTTGCACGCTGTCGAGTCTCTTCGATCTTGTCGGCTGGCACACCGGATTGCTGCATAGGTCCGAGGATTGTCTGTAGACCGGCTTGGAACTCGGGCTCGTTCTCGTCGAAGCGTTCCAGAGCTGTGTAGATGGCCTCTCGGTCGTACGGCACAGTTGGCAGCTGGGCCGAATCCAAGCCTGTGCCCGTGGGAGCGCTATCCGTATTTGCATCCATCCTTGTGCTTGTGATCAACGGAATATATGCTGTCGCGGGAGGTACTAGTGTGTCTGTGATAGTGTGATGTTGAAACCGCACTAAAATGTGATGTTGTAGCCGGAGGGAAAAGAATGTCAAAGTGGCTCGTTCGCTCTGTACCGGCTTTTCTCGCCGGTATCCTCGATGTCACCGCGACGTGAGTCGAGTGGAGGACAAAGACCAACTCTAACATCGACCCCATCTCACGGCTAACTGACACGAGGAAAAAAATCTCGCCTCGAGAAGAACCGAAAAATCGACACGGTCGTGGAGGAAAGGTCTGTTTCCATTCATTGCTGTGGTCTGTACTACAGTCCTGGCCTTGCTCGGCTTCCTCCACGACTTGCCCTCTCATGAACCTTTCCAAGCTACTACAATAATCACAGTCACACATCGGCCTGATTCTCTGGACTAGCACTGACACCTCGCATCATGTCGGAAGCCGCCGACACGACCGTGGCTCCAGCTGCAGCCGCCGTTCCGCCACAAGCGGCAGAGGCCGGGCCCAGCAATACCAACAGCAACAGCAACAGCAACAGCAACAGCAACAGCAACAGCAACAGCAACAGCAACA